>JAPMAE010008345.1:0-11190 GCA_036584705.1 Rhyacophila sp. 25_7 | reverse complement strand
GATCAAAATGTTATCGCAGACGCTATAAAAATGACTTTTTTACTGTATTAATTAAATTTATTAAAGCAATTTGTTATTTTGATATGAATAATTTAGGGTAAAATTTCAAAGTAAATAAGGTTCGAGTATTTCTAGCTCTTAAAACATTTTACATTGTCAAAACATCATAGAATAATTTAATAGTACATCGATAAATTTTTAAATATGATCACGCACTTTTTACGTTCAAATATATTCTTCAATAAAAGTTATTGCAAAAATAGAAAATATTTTTTTATAAATGTATTAAGTAAAAATTGTATTTATGCAATTAAAATAATGATTTTTACATAAAATAGAGCATGAAACATATAAACTTTTAATATTTTTTCACACAACAAAAACAATATTCTACATATAATATATGAAAAAAATATTTTTTTAATACATTTGTTTAATATTTTATCCATAAACTATTAATATTTTATTTTAATAATTATTAATATTTGAAAAGTTAAGTTATACATTAGTTCATGAGAGTATATTTAAAGTTATTGAATACATTAACAATGTTTTAAATTAATCAGCTATATTAGTTCTTGAATATAAAATATATTCATGAATAATTTATAATAAAGAAATAAAAAATATTATGTTATAAGAATAGATAGTTGGTTTATAAATTAAACAAACACAAATATACATTTAGATATAAATCATATAATATTAATTGTAGGAGTACATTAAATTGAATTTTCAATGAATTTTAATTGTTATTATTGAGTATATGGCAATTAATGTTACTGTCAAATATTAAAAGCATATCATAAAATTATTGTTATCCAATCAAAACCTATAAAATTATTAGATTATGTATCACACAAGCCAACATAGCAATTAAATAGCAATATAACGCAATAGTGTATTTACAATAAATAAATTTCTTAATAATTGTGAAAACTTTTTCACTTATTTTATAATAAATCGAGTTTGATTAAATTGAAAATTTAAGTACAATTACCAATTTTACATACTATAGATTTATACAAATTTATAAAGCGTAATATATGAATATACTCTTTCACAAATTAACTGTTAAAAGTTAATTAGTCTATCGTTAACTATGTTTTGGATTTTATTCTATTAATATACATTTATATTTAAAAGTGTATCATAAAATTTAAATATGACAAAAATACAGATCATTATCAATAAAAATCGTAAGATAATACCACTTACAATATTAAAAACCAGAAAAAAAATATTATCGTCATTTATTGTAAACACGTGGACAAATTTTACTGATATTTAAATAAAGTGTTGATATTTCTTTAATTCAATTCTTTCTACATATGATGAAGTGTGAATGATATAATAATAATAATTAAATAAATAGAGCATAATATTTGATGGATGGCAAATATTTTCACATGAAGGCCAGTGTAAGTGAAGATTAATAGAATGCCATGTTTTCCATTTTTCCTTTAAGATAAGGACTAAATTTATTTCCTTTCTAGTTTTGTAAAGTGTCAAAATATTTTTTCCCAAAAATGACAAGCGCAATTTATTTAAAGGTTGTTGGAGTTTGTATAGTATATATTATCTGGGCAATAAGAGAATGCAATGATCCGTTAAACTAGAGTTTTGGTGATATTTGAATGAACTGTATTTCTTTAAAAACATCCTTGTTTTATAATAGTTTTATATAGAGCACTTATATGTGAACAATACAATTATATTTCAACATGTTATATATTATTATTATATTGAAATATAATTATATTCAGTGTTAATAAAAGTTTGAACAGTCTCTTATAACTTTTTTATCGAGCATAATAACTTGGTGAAAGTCAAAAAACTGTACAGGAACTCAAAAAGTGGCGGATAATAAATAACGGACTGCTCATTATTGCACACTATTTTAAATGATATTTATACGAAATAGAAGGTTACAATAATTTTATAGCAAATCTAACTTTACGTCTTTTATAAACACGCAAGTTCTGGAATTCTAAGTGCCTTTAAACTTAGACAACAATCAAAAAACAAAGTTTAAACATATTTTATATCTATGACTGTGTCCATGACAAATCATAAATCTAACACACATAATTTTACTGTATCTGAAAAGATGCGTTATATGTTTATCAACATATTAAAAAAGAATTTAGTTTATTAAATAACAAAATCGGCGTTTATTAATACATTTACAATGACAATATGTAAATAATGTAACATCACTTTTACGAAATTGAAGTGTGTTACTTCAAGATATTCTTTATTTTACCCTCCTTTCCATATTTCAGCTAAATTCATAAAAAAATATTTTACTGTGCGCCTTACTTATTTTCATCGGATTATCAAAATTATACTGTTTCCATTTATAGATTTTTTACATGCTGTAAGCCTTTCTTCAACCGTGATCTGTTATTTTCGAAAACGGGAAACAATTTGTTTTATTTTTTTCCCAAGTCATTTCTTTGTTTTCCTCGGGGCCTTGTTTTCTTAACCAGAATCAACTTTTGTTTTTTTTCCTTGTGAAATTCAATTCTATCGATTGAAAGATTTTCTTGGTTATCGTAAGACCTGATATTTTTTTTAATATTTTTTTTTATTATATTAATGCTTAACAAGCAATTTTTTACATAACAATTACAAATTCCCTGTATAAATATAGAAAGTAGTTGTAAAATATTTTTAAAAATCCAAAAAAGTACGAAAAACGGTGTTTATGTTTCAATATTCCAGTTCATTAGTCAAACATAACCAAATAACCAGTTTTGAAATATTGACAATAGCAATATTCCAATGGTCACCATAAATCACATATTATTAATAGATGATGATGAAACTTTGAGTAATTAGTCATACAAAAATAACGCCAGATACAGCATCCGGTTTATTAGTAAGACATTTAGAAATATTCTAATAATAAACCAGAGAATATTCAAATTTTAGTTAATTATTTACTAGTTTATAAACATTATCTTTTTTGATGGCATATTGGAATAATAAAAGTGAAATATATAAAGTGCAACATTTTACATATACATAATTGCATATTTGACTCAAATTTCATATTTTTGGGGTTGTCTGAATAATAAATAACCTAAACGGTCAATATATTAGCTTCTCTTTAAGACTTAAAGGTTCTTCAAACTTTCAACTCATATTTATAGAATTGTTCTATATTTTAGTAAATTAAAGATAACAAATAATTTAATATTTTTAGTATTATATGAAAAGAATCATAATAACTCACTAAACAATATGATAATTATTTTATTTTTTCAGTTATGTTGCAAGAGTGATAAGTCATTTCATATATTCATATTTTGTTACTTTTTTCAAAGAAATCAGGATTTAATATTTCTTTTCTGAAAATAACTTATTTTATTTATAATGCAAGAGAACTAGAGTAGTTTCAAAGTTTACGTAGAAAGACGTATAATTGAATAATTGGGTTCGATCCTAAATTGGGGTAAGCAAAATTTTTGCCCCTGCGAATAAATCTTAAAAGCATTTATGTACGTGCCAAAACCTTCCCTTTTGTTGACGTTTTTATCAGTAGGCAGGCTACCTACTTGTTACAAAAAATACTAATGGAAAATTTTGATATTTAAGTAATAATGTATCTTCAGTTGGAGGAACATGAATATAATAATAGATGAAATTTAGTTCTTCATATAACCAAAACCATTAACTATTGCTAATTGGTTTGTTTTATTTTTGTAGATTAAATATTTTAAATTTTATATAATGCTAAAATGTTTATTTCAATCTAAAAAGTTTTTTTTTGGTTAATACTTTTCATAATATTTTATAAAAAAAATGTGAAAAAATACTTGAATAAATAATTGGAGATATCATTTTATATTTATGTATAATATGCTCGTATATACTTAACATATTAATATTATATTACATTGAACAATTCCTACAATTTTTCTTCAATCAGATATAAAATTACTTTTGAAGTCAACCAAAATTTGTTTCTTTACAATTCCAAACGTTTGCAATATCCCACAGGCCGTAAATAACTTTTTTCATACAGATAAAGAAACCACTTTGTTTGTTGTAAAAGTTTATGATACGCAAAAAATGTCAAATGAAAATATACTACTATCATCTGTCTTACTCTGATATTATAGTCGTCAATGCAAATAATATACGGAAAATGTACAATGTAGGTTTTCTGTCACTCATATTATTTTTACATTGTATTTTTTATAATATTCTTTACAATATTACATAAGAATACTGAGAAAAAATGTGTAGCTATGTTAGTAATACCTGAAGTCAGTAAATAATGTACTGCTCATTTGAATATATTCTTGCACACAAATTTTTTTCAGTACTCTACAGAGGAATGAACTTTCAAAAAATATTGACGAAATATTGAAACCAACGTCATATATTATGTAATCGATGTTAAAGAAGTAAGCGTAAAAAACCTGCTGGGGCGAGACATCGGAGTTTCATTATGCATTCACTCGTTGTTAATGTAAAAGTGAGTGTTTTCTATTTGAACATCTTGTGTTGTGTAATGCCGTAATTACATTTTTTTTGATAATGGTGTTTGAAAATAAATTTGAACGATATCTTCCGTAATTATCATATTCAGTCACAAGTTGCCAGATGCGAAACACAGTACACTTCAATTTATGAACTATTCTTTATACCATATTAAAATAATGAGTCGCGTTTTGTTACAAAACATTATTTTAATAAATGCTAGCAATGCTAGTTTATATGTTTTCTAATATATAATAATGTAATAACTTGTACATAAGTAATGATGCAATAAAAAGACTATCATTTTTAGAATGCATTTTTTTTAAATATTTTGTTGACAAAACCATAACATAGTTTTACAGTAGTCATACCTAATACTTACACATCACATGACGATTATGAAATAATGTTATTCTTATTTGATTAAATATTCAAGCTACAAGTATTTAACTTGATAATAATATCTTTACTGATACCTATATAAATCATAAATATACTTGTTTATTTTTTTTCAGCTTGATAAAACTTTCTAATTACCACTTTTTGATAAGTTATTCAAAAATAAAAAGAAAACCTATTTTTTATAATTAATTCTTCACTGGGGTTTTCATACTCACGATAAATGATTATCTCATTTAAGATGATGACCAATATAATGATATCTTTTGAAATTCAAAAGTCTTGAAACCATTATATATGTACAATAATACATCGTTATAGAATTTGATATAATACTATAATCACATTTTTTATTGAAAAAAATAACAACCACGCTGTAAATTATATTTTTGTGTACAATTGTCTGCAAACGAAATAGCATCTACCAACTTTATATTACATTGTGAATTTAATAGAATCACGCTCACTCGAGATAACACCTTTTTAAAAATATTATTTTACATTTTTGTGGTAAATGGTTGAATATGAATTGCTAAAAATATCTTTTTGTCTTTTGGTTGTGAATTTAAAATACTGGCGGATATATTCTAGTCAAAAATGATTTTTTTTTTATTCAATATGAAAATTTGAAAGTCAAGTACATAAACATTTATATCTTGTAACAAATACAACGTGAAAATTCTACTTTGGTTTTGATAAATAATTTATTATTTTTAATAGTAAATAAATTTATATTTTTATATCATCATAATTTATTTCGGTATTTATTAAACTAATAGTAAACACTTAAAATGTATTCAAACAAAAATTTCAATTTACAATACTGAAATTAAATATATTATTGTGTAGAATAAGTAAAAGTAATCAATAAGTTAAACACGATTTAAATACTTCAAGAGCATGCGTTTTCTATTAAACAATAACTGTTTGCAAATTTTCTGTTATTTTATAAAATAAAAGTTTCTTTATAGCTATAAATAATATTCACTATTCTATTATAAAATAACTGTTATTTTATAAGAATTTTGATAAATAAAGTAAATTTATTCAGTTTCTTATTTTACATAGACAAACATAATAATTAAGGTATTTTCATTCTAAAGAAATAATGATCGTTTTTGACAATATTAACTACCATTTAATTGCTATATAGTTAGTAGTATTAGATACAAAATTGTTGAATTTTATTATACCTTAAACGTCCATCACAAAGCGCTCACAATAGTGAAAGTCTGACTCGACCGGATATTGTTCTCAGACTTCTTGACTTTTCATTACGAACTCTGATTGATGACACAACGATAATAATTTAAATGAACAAAAAAAAGAAATAATTTTCCATCCTGGGGTGATTATATTTATGTCATTTGTTAAAATAAGGATATGCCACTGTCACGACTGCTGAAATGTTTAATTATTTATATCTCGCTTTTATATAGAAACAAATTCATTTTAATTCAATTTAAAAGAACCATGACATTTATTTAATAAGATGTATTATCATTTATATAAATTATTTTCTCAATCAGTAAGTTAAGATTAAAAACTAAAATATCAGCTAGTTGTTTAAACATTTATGGTGATGGTGAAATGAATATCACAAAAAGTCAAAATAGACTCTTATAAGTTGTTTTAACATGTTTCTATTTTTAAAAAACAGCTTTTTACGTACTTATCGGGAATATCTTGTAGTTTGAACAATTGTCTTGCATGCTCGTTATTTTTAATAAAATAGTCAAAAAGATCAGAATAGTATTTATGCCTCCGCTTATTTTTCTTTCGTTTAAAAATAATATGTACATGCAAGAGAAAATCATCAATTATTTTTTTATATACGATATTCTTTATAAACCATAGCTAATAGACTTACAGAATCCGAAAGTAGTGTTGATATTAAAAGTGATTAATATTAGATTATTCTTGATTTCAACATTTGGATTGAAGACTCAACTATAAATATAAATAAAAATATATTTATTTTTAATCGACTTACTATATACCGGGCTGTGAAGTTGGAATTGGAATCGGTGGAGTCGGAACATTTTAGGTGGAGTTGGAGTGGGAGTCAGAGTTTGTTGATTTTTTCTGACTCCGACTCCTTTATTTATTTTCTTTAATAAATGGCATTACGGTATGTGTCAAATGTTAACAAATTTATGTGATTCAGAATTTTGGGATTATATTATCTTGGACAACTTCATGGAAGCAGTTTTATTTGTATCTCGAGTACATGTATAATGGTTGTTTTTCTTTGTTACGTCTTCAGTCAACATATTTGGCGGTTGCGTTTACGTGTACTATTGTGAAATAATATTATATGATTCATGTGGCTAATATTATAGAGGTAGCAAATTATAAAATGAAAACTGGATTCATAGTCGTAGTCGGAGAATAGGATTAAGTCGGTAAATTTTGAACCGATTCCACAGCCCTGCTATATTCAATACTATTGAGTCAGTTTGAGTAACTATAGATTGATTATTTTTATCATTGTTTATTTAGTATTATTTTAAATGAATAACTTATTATTTTTAAATTTTATTAAAAATAATTTTATCTTTTTTAAAAAAACTGAATTATTTTATTGTAAAAAGCAAAGCTGTAGAGTCAGGGACATTTTATGCATAATTGGCATCAAAAGAATCGACCGGCTTCGTCTCCAACGCTTTTTTTATTTTCTTTAGTGAATATGTCAAATATCAACGAATATATATGATTCAGAATTTTGGAACATCATTATCTTGGATAGTTTCTCGGAAGCAGTGTAATTTATATATGGCTTACGTGTCAAATTCTTGTTTTTTCTTGTTAGGTCTTCAACCATCGTTCGCCTATCATGAAATAATATTATATGACTTTTTTGACTTATTATAAATGCAGCAAATTAAAAAATAAAATCAAAATCGGATTCAGAGTCGAAGAATTTTAAACCAACTCTACAGCCTTGGTGAAAAGGACTATATCATTTTCTTTCAAAATTTAGTGAAAAATCGCGTTATTGCTCAATGTTGCTTAGGTTAATAATAGTCAGATGTGTACAAATTTTAATACATTTAATAAAATTTACAAATGGTCTTATTACGTTTGATAAGATACAAACAAAAAATTGCCAATATTAAGAATAAGGTTATTTCTAACCAGCCAATAAACATAAATTTTGTACAAGAAAATACATACGTTAATATTTTGCTGAGTCATAATCTATACGTTGAAAGCCTAATGCATTGAGATCAGGAATATACGACTCCCATGTTCAAAAAACATTAAGAAAATCTAAATGATTCAGAATAATACTAAAAAAATAATTCATCAAGCGACAAAAAGCTGGTAATGATTAACTTGGCGATCGCAATCAATCGAAAATCATGAATTTTAAATAACAGAAGAACAACAGATACAACGAAAGAACAAGAATACAATGAAAAATTTCTATTACTATGGAGAAGGAAACATCAGCAAATATTAAATCAAATAATCCAATAAAACTTTACAATCTAATTATTGCCAGCGATGAAATATCTTAGCATGCAGTAAAACTTTTAATATATAAATACGCAAAAACTTGTACCTGACTAATGGTTTATAAATTCTACGGTCGGATTTGACTTAACGATATTCTCTAACAAATGATATCTAAAGAATATTTTTTCCGCATTTTTACGTATCCGCAGATAGGGTTAAACAAAGAATATGATATAATCTTAGATTAATATTAAAACATTTGTAAATTTATTAAACCTAACTAAAAATGCTCGAAAGAAAATTGCTCGAAAAATAATTCCTCCAACAAAAATTTTCTCAAATGGAAAGTTCCATGAATAACAAAGCTTAGAAAAGAAAATTGCTCGAAATAATGAAAAAAGTTATTTTTAAAAAAATTATAAGAAATCCTTTTCGAGCAATTTCCCGCCACCCATTGTTATATAATAGAGATGTGTGGAGTGTAAATAGATGACATACCAATATGTATCTAGTAGTCTAGTTAATAAAGATAACTAAATTTGATAACAGTATCATAAAATAACCATGAATGATTTATAAATAGATTTAGTCTAAAATAAATGAGCCCCAGTGATATTTAACGTTTTGTATTTATCTTATTTAAGATTAATGCTCTGAATTTAATAATTTAAGAAAATATTTTTCTAAAAAAATAATAAAATAAAACAACTTGATTTTTTATTGGGAAAGATTTGGTCTTTTTAAATAAATATAACGGATATCCATGACAAGCGGATACTGACTGCCGTTCGAATTAACATTCAATAACTTTTATTTACAACGTATATAAATATTTTTTTCACAATGTTCTTTACCAAATGAAATGGATGGTTTAACATTTCATATAAAAGTATGAATTTAATGTAAATGATGTATAAAATTTTAATTCGACTTGTAAAATAATCTTTTAAGCGGGTAGGCATTATGTAACACGATACTTTTTTTACATTGTACAAAATATTTTTCGTAATATAATATGAACTGTTTTACGCATTATTCATGCGGGTAATAAAACTGTAAAAACATGAATCCACGTCATAAAATTTTCATTGTGCAATACAAAACAACATTTGTGATTCAAATCTTTTCCTGTTCTCAATTCATAAAAAAAGCTCCACATTCGAAGGAAAGTGGGTAGAAATTTAACCAGTGCTCTGAACGTTAATTTTCATGAACCGGAATGCCACAATATACGCATAGTGTATTGAATTGTCATATTATGGTTTTATAAACATATTCATATTCACTCTGTTTTAAAATATATTTAAATATATAGGGCAACATATTTTAAATTTAAGTCTGATAATCATAAACACAAGTTAATTAAGTTAGTACTGTATATTACACCAACCAATTCATCAATATTTATATTCTAAATACATTATATAAAGTATGAATAGTTTTCTTCTGAATATATTTTTAGCTTTTATTCTAAATCAATTAATTAACCTTTTACTCTACCGTAAATGACTTTCAATGTACTCTTAAACTACACATATTTTAATGCTTTCCAATTCATCAATAAAACTACGTGTATTTAAGGATGTCGTTATTAACCATATTACATAAAAGCAAAGTAAACAGGTTATAAGATGATTTTGAAAATGCTCAAAAATAAATTCAGTGTGTCCAGTTTAAAATTATAGTAATAAATTTTAGCTGAATTTGATGTATTTGTTAAATAACTTTTACGTTCCTTTGAGAATAAGGTACGTTGAATACCTATTCCACCTTTATATGACTTTAGTAGCCCCAATAGTGTTTTTGGCTCATTTTCACTTTAACTTTTGCCTCAAAGTTTTCTCATTTATTTGGAGAATGACTCCTGTATCGGCAACACTTCATACATATAAACATGAACGAATAACATGAAGATTTATTTTTCCCATTAATATATATACACGAGTTTTCTATTATATCATTAAATAAATAACCAAAAAAATTTGCATTCAAAGCGGATATATTATTATTATCTTCATGAATATCAATATTGACCGATAAATGTAGTATTTTTGTGAAAAAAAATATTTTATTTTACTGTGAAAATATGCCTCCAATATTAGTTATATGTAATATCTTATACATGAATTATTTTTAAATTTAATTATTAGTTTTTAATAAATTACTTTATTAATATATAGTAATTTTCACAGTTACACACCGATGCATATATACTTATGAGTATATTTTATTTCGTGCTATTTTTATACCCACATAAGTCCATAGATCACACGTCGTAATATATATATTACTAGCAAGTAAAACAAAACTTATTTTAACGTATCACAAAAATGTATAATTACACACTCTTAAAATACTTTTTAATCACAAAATTGTGTTTGCTCTAGGTAAGTCGATAAATTGTTATTTTAAAGCTGACTCCGGATGATGCGTCACGCTTCAACACAGCTCGCCGTTTTTTTATTGCCGTAACTCCTGCTTTAGTAAGCAGTCTTGTGAAAAATAAACGAGACACCCTCATCCTATTAAACTCAGGAAAACTATAAAACTTTACCACGTTCAATGTACTACTGTAAAAAATGCAATATATGCAATGCAATAGCACGTATCAAAAATATAAATTATTTTTTCCATCGAATGCGTCTTTAACACATTACACGCATAAACTATTTCTTCCTTTTTAGTTTTAAAGATAAGCATAATATACGAAACGTTTAAATTATAAGAAGATTATACGGTGTATATATTAAATTGTACTATTAGTAAATTATGCACACCTAATGTGTTATTCTTTCAATTCATAAGATTTTAAAAAAATACATATATATATATATA
>JAPMAE010008341.1:0-11192 GCA_036584705.1 Rhyacophila sp. 25_7 | reverse complement strand
TCGACCAATTACGCGTATTATACAAACAGATAAACATACACACAGATTTTAGATTATATATATATAGATATAGAGCGTCTTTGGTAGAAGACCCAGCTATAAATACAAACTTGTATAGATTATTCAACATGTGTTTATTATTCGTTATATATCGACCGCGTTCAGGCAAAAGGGATTAACCCTCATGGAACAAATTTACAGGAAGAACAAAAAACGTGTTTTAATGATTTTTAGTCAACGCTATATTAACACAAACTTGAAGTGCAGGATGACCAATAAATTGGTGTCGTATTTTCCTGACCTGATAATTACGAAAGTTATTAATAAAAAAATCATAAAAATTTAGTGTTTATGCTTTTTTTCTTTTCACAAAATCTTAGTAGGTCGTTTTTTGCAATTTAAAGCTGAATTTAGATGATAAATAGCCATTTTAGGCCTAATTCCTTTTGACAGTACGTGTAGTTAGTTATGCACATTGTGATTCTCAAATAAAAGCACTTTTAGAAAACTGAGGGTTTCGTCCTTTTACCTAAATAGGGTCGATATAACTCTAAGGGCATTTAGATCAGAAAACATCCAAAATAAAGAAGCACTAAAATGATTGTTCTTGATGAAAGACAGAACTGTTTGTTATTGGAAGAAAATTATAGGAAAGATAAGATAGAGATAATTTAATGAATATCGCCGAAAATGACTTGGAAAAAAAGGAGGGGTATAAGTATTTCGTCGGTGAAAAGTATTGGTGGGTGGTATGAATGTAATTATTATCAAAACTTTGTTCAGGATCGTTGTAAAAAGACTAAGATGCAAACAGTTGTATCTAATGTAACGGATTGTAATAAAACACAAACAAATGAAACGCATTTTGATAGTTATTTCATGAAAACTTTCGCATTAAGTATACAATGATTAGAATCATATTATAAACCGGGAATCGCTATTTTTTTCACATTGCGTAAAATAAAAATGGTTTTGTTCTACTGGACTCCGTAGGGAGTTGCTGATTTGGAAACTTCTATGTATATTAAGGGAAAATGTTACGTCGACCCCCAGAGATCAATTCCGATTATTATTATTTATAAGAACTTACCAATCCAATATACAACTCCCTGGTTGAACGATATACAATGAAAAAGTTACCTATGAGGAAATTGCGCAACAATCTTATTATGCAAGTGGTTTTACTAACACTCTTATGAAGGAGTATTTGATAACTATAAAGTGTAATATGTACTTTTAAAACTAGAAACAACTCATTTGTTATTGACTTATGAAGATTACTATACATATTAAGTATATTATGAGTCAATTTTATTGTATGCTGAATCATTCGATTGTCTGTGAAATATTTTAAAGCTCGACTCTGTTTAATGATGACTCTTTTCTAATCGAACCAAATATTTGCAAATAAGGCTTATTTAAAAAAATGCGACACAATAAAGAAAACTGTTTTATTATCATATGATAATATAATATACCCATTCAGCGTTTTACGAGATAAATTCGTTCCTGAAAAGTTGTTCCTAAATCAAATATTTTCCATCCATAGATACAGGATATAGAGACGTGTTTCGTGATGAAAGAATAAATACTAAATAAATTGAATATTTAAGAAAATTAATTTCGTAGTAACGAGAAGTCATCGCTCTCGTAGGTGAGTGAATATCGCATCTGACTCACGAGCCTAAACTCCATTGATCTTAGGGTCTAGGGTTCAAATTCCGTAGTTATTGAAAGTTGCATACGTTTTTTCATGTGCATTTGAAATCAGGACATGGATCAAATTAATTGAGCTAATAACTGATTGTTATTACTCGTAAAAACAGTCAAACCAATCTTGATATTGTGGAGATCCTAGCGCTTCGTTTCGGAGAGAAGAAATATGAAATGTAGAACGTATAAATAAGTAATAATGTCGGTTAAAAATATTTCATAGATCGTTTTCAGTCAAGTGGATTTTTTGGATATTTTTTAAAATGCGTGTACTTTGATTTGATATTTCGTATGTAGCTCTAATTCAAAGATAATTTTTCTTTTAAAAATAATATTTGACCTTTTCCTTGCCAGACATAATATCACAACCTGGCGAGCTGTGATTTTTTAAGCAAAAATCAAACCTTATATTTCTTTTAAAAGTATATTGAATGTTTCTTTGTCCTGACTTTGTTTAGTGATCAAAGTATTGTCATATCTCTGCGTTTTCATATTTAAAATCATCCAAAATATTCAAATCTGTCTGTTTTAAGTCGTGCGAGTTAACTCGCCTCTGAAACATAACCGGCTAAAGTATGTATAGTAAAATGAGTCATATTTGCAAATATACTCTCAAAAGATTTTCATTAAAATTATTGACGATTAGTTCTGTCTTTAATTTAAAACTGTATCACTATTATTTTTCAATATAATTATTTTTTAAAATAGTTATCCACATTATATCTACATATGTGAACTAAAACCCTTTTCTTTATGTATACTGGGTATATAACTTTATTGCAGAAATGCAAATATTCAATAACTGATAGTGGTACACGAAATATTAACCAATAAAGCTCATAGAATGTTGCCAGAAAACAGAATTGGAAGAAAAGCGAATTTTTTGTGGAATGGACTGTATTTGAATATTGGCAGCAAATAATCTCGGGAATTCCAACTTAAATGCATATTACATTTTGTCAATGCCCTGTGTTTCTTTGTAAGGCGGTCAAATACCATATACGTCGATAGTAAAATTTTGTTACAAGCTATCAGTATTTTTATTATTTCATATAAATATTTACCAGAATCTTCTGAAAAAAAAAAATATTATATCATATACACGAGTATGTATAGTTTGTTGAATCAAACACATTTCCTCATTTCTACTAATTTGCTTGAGAGTTTGTTAATTTTATTACGCTAATTAACAATGTCCAATGCAAAAAAAACTATATTTTTAATGTATATAGAGAGTGCAGCAAAACCGATTAAGTAGTTAGGATGGATCAATGCTCGAGCGGTGGTGGGGAGATGCAGATGCACGTGGTCTTTCTCGGTTCCGTCGGTGACTCCGTTTCAGTAGTCAATATGGGTGAGATCAAAGCACATATAAGCTTTTCCCTGCATGCGTATTTTGAAATGAACATCTGTGATTCTATGACAGAGATTTTCAGCGATGGTTCAACATTCAGCACAACAATGACGTTTCTAATGTAAACACAATTCAGTCTTGGGTTAGACAATTGAAAGAAACTGGTAGCACAATAAGAAGAGATACACACGGCCGATGCACTCTACCATAGCCAAGGGAGGGAGTTATTGAAAAAGTTAACGGCTGCCATCTTGAAGGAATTATTTTTCAAACGTAATGTTTGTAAATGGCATCAATGGAAACATTATTTTCATATACCCTTATTACTTTTTTATAAGTCGTCAAAAGAGCTCAGTCAATTTTGTTGCACCTTGTGTTTCATAGCTCAAATTGCGCTAAATGAGGTTTATTTGCAATTAGCTATTAAATTAAAAAAAACACAATATCTGTGCAAAGTTTAGACCCTAGTCAAACAATTTTCTTATGATGTAAACTTACCGCTGAGGTTTAAGAATATATATATATTTATGTACAGCTACTGTCCCTGATATGCAAATTTGTAGGAATATTGAAAATTTCTTTAGAAAAAAAATATTCTGCTGAAAATATGAGGGAAAATGTCTGTATTACCATTAAATAAGTAGAATGTTTATAAACAAATTTGTTATTATTACTGTCCTTAAATGTTTTTTAAACGCTGCAATCAAGAGCGTTTAAAAAAATGAGCTTAGAATTTTTGTAAATCAGTTATATAATGTAGTTATATGTATTTGTGAAACTTATTTATATAATGTACAAGTATATAAATATTCATAAAGAAAATGGAATATATATCTGCTTACTTCAAACGTATACAAATTTTGACGTGAATATAAATTATTATCTTTTGATTTAAAACTACTTCAACATGAAATCGCAATAAAATGTTATACAAAAATATAAATTGATCTTTTTAAAGGCTTTCTATGAATGGTATTATTTTCTATTGATTATTAATTTGGGTTAGCTTTAGGGATGGTTTTATTAGTTTTAATCTAGTATATTAATCACTCATTTAAACGATAATTATTAAAGAAGACGCTGTAAAGTTTTTACATGTAAATAATTAAGTAAAACACAAAATATTTTCAAAACACAGCTCTTTTATTTGTATAAAAAATATTCAGTGTTACAATATTTAAAAATACTCTGTAGCAAGTTTATAATTCCATTTATTTGTCTTGACAAACAGCAATACGGAATGTGTCAATATAACGCCTATGCTATTATTAAATAAGTGATTTTAGTACAAATCAATAATAAACTTTCATCACTAGGTGCTATGAGCTACAACTGTACTTCTTATTGTTACAAGGAATGAAAAAATATAAAAATACAGACACTAATTACGAATACACGCTTTGTCTATGAATTTTACACAATTAATTTAACATAGCTAATATCAATTATTAAAGTTAAACATCTTTAAATACTCGACTAGAATGTGTTATAATAAATAAATATCTAAGTAATAAATTAAACATATATGTACTATAGTGTAAAACTTTATACAAACAACTAACTAATTTGAAGTACATTGAAACTTCCATACTGTATTCTATGTGCAACATTTTATGATAATAAATAAATTATTCTCTGGTTAGTTTCTGAGTTATGTTAGTAGTGATATTAAAATAAAATAAAATAGAGGAACCACAAAAGTCATACGATAAATTAATGTGCAAATTATAAAAGCTTAATAAAATATTATGGCCTCTTTATTGAGTTTTATTAATACATCAATATTTCAATAGTAAAAAATAAAAATCTCTTAAATTTAAAAATTGTAGCTAATAATCAATTAAATAAAAATACAAAGGCATCAGATCGACCTCACAAAAGATGTCAGACAAAAATAACATACTAGAGAATTCACCATTTATTATGAATTGTATATACTCGTATATCAATTGTTTAATTTTTTGATTCGCTCTGCGCATTGGTTCGAAGTCGTCCATAAACCGTGTAACGTTTTTTCTTACGTACTATACCCTCTCCATGTAACACTATGTAGACAGTTACCTCCCCACCTCCCTCGTCTCAAAAGTTATATAATTCCATATTAAATAGGAATGGAATTTGCAATCAATTTCCCCATCCATCCATTTTTAGAGAGGAAAAAGTGTTATAAACAATTAAAAATTAACCCCCACCCTTGTAACGCCATATACCGTGGTTACCCCTCCCTCCACTTTAAGTGTTATGTGGTTGATGGACGACCCCTTACATATTTAGGGGTTGATACAATAATTTATATTTCTTTATTTCCGTGAAAAGCTCTTTCGGAATGAAATATTTGTAAATGTTTTTATTGTAATTAAAATGTCAAGAGTTGAACAGCGAGTGGAGATATATGGTAAACGATCAAAATTTCGTTTTCAAAATTATACAAGCATCCCATGATTTTTGTGATTTACTGTGTAAAAAGTTTATTTTAAAACAAAACCAATTATATATTATTAAAAAAAAATGATTTGGTAAAAACTGTTCCATTAATACTCAAAAAATAACTCAGTTTTGTCAGATGTTTTGTACAATATACCAAGTTTTTTTTATTTTGCACGTTAAAAAAATTGGGCAGATTTTTATGACGGATTACTGGTTCAAAAAGTTTTCATAATTAAGGTTATTTTTTTCTGGAGAAAGAAGAAAATAAAAACAATATTTTGAAATAAAGAAAAGTTGTCAGTATTGAAACGTGGTTTCGCTTTCAAGTTTTTTTATTTTTAAAAATAGCTTTCGATGAAGCGATGACGCGCTTTCAAGAAGTAGGTAAATATATTTTTTGGCGATTTCCAAACGACTTTATTTCAATGTTTTCTCTTGTGAATCTAATGTTTATACTTATACTGTTTATTTTACTTGAAACCATAGGTCAAATATAGCTGTTGACATATGTAAAATACATCAACAAACTAATAAAAGAGTGATTTATTTCAAATGTTATGTTAACTTTTGATATATTTTTTTAAAAGACTTCTACGAAATCAGGCAACACAATCATAGTAACAAACAACAATAATTAAATCCCGACTAGTTGTTATACAGCATCTGTTTGCTTTTGTAAACTATTTTTCATGAATATTTAATTATTATTATTATATTAAAACAAACGAAATTTTAAGTATCGGGGCAATTAGTTTATTTCACGGAAAATATCTTATGTCTAGACCTCTATTCTATCTGACAAGAGCAAATTAATCAATGTTTCAATTAAAAGATTTGCAGATAATACAATTATTATTTACTATTTTAAGCCAAGTAATTACTTTCAAGTCTATTCTCAACATTATCGTCATATTTTTCTTGCCCAAGGCACTGTAGGCTTAATGCGAACTACTCGTATATAAAATAAACAATTTCGTACTTCATATTTTTTTAATTCACTCGGAAAGTATCGAAGTATAGTTTCTTTGTGAATTTCTGTGAAAGTTTGAAAAAATTCAATGTTTATAAAAACAGTGGATTCAATGCTGTAGAGAATTAAAAATGTCTTAGGAATATTCATTGGGATTGAAGTTGAAATTAGTTGAGTAGTCACCAAACTACGACCCGCGGGCTGTATTAGGCCCTCAAGGCATATTTTTAATCCAGCCCCTTATTTTTTTAAAAAGTTCAATCCGTTCCGTTTATCAAAAAGTTTGATGACCCCTGGATTAATCAATGAAAATAAAAATTGTTATGATTTGGTTTTGAAATATAACTGTTTAGATGTAATCGTATATTTTACTGTTAAATTCTAAAAATGTTATGAATGTTGTGACAAAAAAGATTGCAGGATATTAGGTTGTTGTATATATCTTATTTTTCTTTTCACTATGTATATTATAATTTATATTTTATACGCAGATTATTGTGATTGAAATAGTGTTATTTATAGTGATAAGATTGTTGATTATAATTTCATAAACAACAATATTGTTTTTGGCTACGTAAATATATTTCAAAACAATAATAATAAAACACGCAAAGCACATTATAATTTCTATTTATATGTGGCACATTAATTGAATTCTTCATATATTATTAACTTACAATTGACAGTGTGTAGGATTTTTATACATAATATAATTTGTATTCTACAGAGTACATATTTTATTACTTAAATGTGATTTTAATTAATATATCTAATTTTGACACATCGTTCATACACTGCACTGTATTCTATCCTACAGTTGCTTTTGTGTGATCAAAAAGTATGCAGTAACGGATTAAATATAGTTCATATATTGGTCACTAGAGAGCAAAAGCGTCTACATTAGATTAAGCAATTATTGGGCACATTTCAAATAAAATAAAAACTGCAGGATAAGCTAAATAATTATTGGTATTTTGGAATCAATTCACTATTTTCTATATGAAACGATACAAGAAAATATTAAAACTTATATTGTGAACAGCTAAGTAATTTTGCATTATGGTATCAATAAATAAAAAAAAAATCATGTGTATATAGTTAGTGATGACACATTCAATATTTATTATACTTTTGATATAATATAAAATTCACAAATAAAAATCATATCGATTGTTCTCTTTTGTTATCCTGGAAGCCTAAATCATATACGCGTAACCTTCTAGATTTCAATATTAAACACGCATATCATTTACGAGTATAACAAATTTATCTCAAAATTGTGTACCATGATGGCAGTTAATTGAAATCATATGCGTACTTTTTTACTGTTGTCCGCTGATGCTTTCATTACGTACGAAGTTATTCACTAAAATCCGTCTTCACACGGTTCCAATAGGGTGTACGGACATAGTATCTACTAGGGCCAATTTTAAGACTCTTTCAAGGTCTGCGAGATTTATTGCGGAGCAATTTTGCGCTCACTCCCAGATAGATTAATCGGCCAAAACTTTGATGAACAGGTTGGTTAAGTCGTCAGCATACCGGGTGCAGAGAGCACCTCATGCCACAGATGATTAGGTGACAAAGCAACTGTTGTTAATTTTTTTTTTCTCTTGACTTTAGTTTTGCAATAATGTGCATGGTGATACTGTACCATGCGGATCTACTATGGATAGGTTAAAAATAATAAGTGAGGCAAAAAAATCATTCGTGCACGTGTCAGGAAGGTAATTTTGCATTATTGTGGTTATATGTACTGACCTTAAACTGGTCCTTAAAACCTGTCGTTTTAAAATACAACATTGTCAGATTTACAGCATAACAAGGCCAGAAATATCTAAATATAAATAACTCAATAAATAAAAGTTAATCAAACACATTAAATTATGAGATTACTTCATTCATAAATTAAGTTTGAATACGTTGAAATGCAAAATATATTTTTCAAATCATTGGATTGCAATTCAAAGTTTTATATCGCTTAAGTGTTTACTGAAAAAAACATTCTACCTAATTAGAAAATTTAGGGAAAAATCAACGTGCTGTACTCCGATTTTTTTTTTCATATATGGAAAACTTTTTGTATTGATATTTTAAAATTATTATGTTTAAACACAGTATAAAAAAGGAAGCTTCTTCCTCAACGTTGTGAATAAATACGCCAATCTGATTTGCGGACAGATGATAAAAAATTATTTCAACGTATTTTTCTAGATAGAACGCGGAATTTAAATATTTTATATAATAAATGAGAAAAAAACAATAACAAGAGAAGCCCCAAACACTAAATTATTGTCAAAAAAAATAAAATCTTCCACCCAGAATATATTTTTTAAATGTTTGATATCGATGTATTAATAATAAACTAGACGTAAATAAGTTTTAATAAATAAAATGAAGCCCTATTTTTACAACAGTATTTCAAAAACGACTAAAAGTGTGAGAATTCCTAAAACAATTGAATATTTAATATTAGTATTTTTGCAACACTGCCTATTTACCCTTCTTATATACTCAATAAGTCATTAGTTCAAATTATGTAGTTGGTAAAACATGACAACTTTTTATACGATCATTTTTATATGCTCCGTTTTGCAGTGAAAATAATTATAAAACATATTGGATAATTTAATCAATTGAGTTTTTTTTATGACATTTATTAATTCTTTTAAGAATATAAGTTTGATAAAATTGTACAGAATACAAAATGAAAAAAAAAGCATGAAAATCATGTACACTTTTCATTTCCCAAAAATTTGTTTTTACGAAAGTTTTCATAAAAAATTCAGGATAGAAATTGTTGTATCGTAAAATATACAGTTTTGCACTGTTTAGGCTTTTAAATATTATAATATTCTATTTTTGTTCTGCATTTATGATATAAATTCAAATAAACCTTCCAAACGTTTCCATTAGACCTTATTTTCTTCCCATAAACTAGAAATAAACTCGTAAAACATTCTCATTAGCGTAGATATGTTAAAAAATGTACCCGATGTTATTCCATAAATAACTTATTTTTGATTATATAGTCGGAACATTCTTCCAAAAAAATAATAGTAACTTGAATTTTATCTTTTGTATAAAAATATGGCAGCTAATTAAGTCGTTCTAATGTTTTTGAATTTGAGATTGAAGTTCAGAAAGTTGAGTATATATTTGTAATTATTTCATCTAACCCAGCACTCGTTAATCTAGGTAAAAATAAAACTTAATTACAAAATAAGACTGAAAACATTACATATGCCTTAATAAAATTCTTTTGAGAAGCCATTTTATAAGAAAAAATAAACGGGTTATTTGTCATTCGGAATTCGAAAATCTTTTGACACTTTGGAGAAAGTTTTCGAGAATATATTCAAATAACAGAGTTTATTCAACTTTGATAAGCAAATCGTGTATAATATACGGAATGGTAACATTTTTTTGAATATAAAGTGGCACACTACAAGATTTATAAAGTTGGTTAGACTATTCAAATTTTATATAGTCAAATGTACGCCATTTTAATAATTGTAAAGATTTCGTTTATACCTTATGTACTCACGATCATATAACTCATGTTTCATTATATGAGTATTATTCATTGTAACTGTCAATATGAATTCCCAGTATTATATCGCAATCAAGCGCATTGCAAACTGAAAGAACAAACTATATGGCTGATCATGAAATCAAACTCAGATAGATACAAACACGTGTGTCACTCACCATTGCCAAATTTTAATTTCGCATCTGGTTATATATTATTTTGTATGACGTATCCATACATTTTCAAGTCCAAACTAACCCAATTGTTCTGAATATTGTATGTTTTATATTTTGGTCAACATCGAAAATTTCTTCTTAAATTTCGGATAGTACAACAGAGTAAAATAATCGCATCTACTTATTGGAAACTGAATAGTTATCGTAGGTATACCGTAAGATGTATCACATAGACTGATTGTTGCCGATATACTCGTTTCTCATAAAAATCCGCGCCGATTTTCATAGATACACTAAAATAATATAAACTGATGTAAATTATTTTATTTATTCTCACAATTTCCAAATTTACTCTGATGAAGAAGAGTAAAGAGAAGTCAATTATTCGGATCAAGATTTCCCCAATATAGCTTCCATTCTTGTCACGTGTATTTTTGGAAATAAATGTTTCAATGTTGCTATTGTTGTAATCGTTATAATTATATAATGTTACAAATATTAAAACCGCTCCACAATTCCAATTAGACGAAACACATTTCATGGTTGCTAAGCAACGCATTTTATGAAAGATGTATAAATTTTGTCTAAGTAAAAAACACACTCTAAATAAATTTGAAGCAAAATTTGTTAAAATACACGAAGTAAGCGTAGAACTTCCCCACAAAATAACATTCCTCAAGACAAATAATGTTGATGACATAAACGTGCTTATGTACTTAGGAGTTGGATGTTGTACAAATGTTATTTTTTTAAGAAATTTTATTCTTATTTACAATTATAATCTTCCTGATGTTATTTTGAGTTAATTATAAATACACACTGACTGTTTTTCATGGCATTTGTTGTGACAAATAAACAAGACAATATGATATTTTTGTAATGAATTATTTTTTGTTGTTTATTTACAACATATTAATAAATAACGAAATGGAGAAATACTGCAACTAATCATAATCATTCTCATCATTTTCGAATAATGCGTGGTGTCGATGAGAACTCTGCCATTCTGGCTAATATTAA
>JAPMAE010008336.1:0-10235 GCA_036584705.1 Rhyacophila sp. 25_7 | reverse complement strand
GATCTTCCTGTGGAGTCCGCTCGATTTATATGCGCGGTGGATTCATCGATTCGTGCTTGCGAACGACCCTCAAAAATATTGCACGCTAAAAATCTTCATTTTACGAGTAGTACAGAAGAGCGAAAAAAACAACACCTTTACAGCAAAATTAATTACAAAATACGACATCGTCAAATTTGGCGATGTCAATTGCGATGCATTACGAGTATATGATATTTAAATGGTATGAACAATAAAATATAAAAAAAGTTTACAGGTACACACTCGACTAATAACACTTTTATTCGGGCTATCATTAAGCTCTGCGTTGACTCGTACGAACCTCGCCAATTACCGGCATAATGATGATTCATTATACAACAAAATACTTATTCACACATTAAATGCAAAAGTTTCATATCTTCCCTGTTTCGGCAAAAGAGCTTAATCCTCAGTTTTTAAAGTGCTTTTATTTGAGAATCACAATGTACACAACTAAATATAGGTTCTGTTAAAAGGAATTAAGCCGAAAATGCCGAATTATTATAGAAATTTAGCTTTAGATTTTAAAAAAAGAACGACATACTAAATTTGTGTGGAAAGGAAAATAGCATTAACCCTCAATTTTAATGATTTTCCTATAATAACTTTTTTAATTATCGGGCCAGGAAAATAAAACACCAATTTATTAGTCATCCATGCACATGTTAATGTAACTTTGACTAATAATCATTATTCATCAATTCTTATTATTCATCAATTGTATCTGTACCTGGGGGGTAATCACTGTTATACGTACTTTGGTTGCTATACTGGTCATGAATGTAGGACCGTGTGTAATACGTGGTTTTAATCACTGTTATACGTACTTTGGCTACTATACTGGCCATGAATGTACCTGGGAGGTAAACTACACTATGCCAATTTACGGCAACATTAAGATATCGACATAGTGTAGTATATCTTACGACGCTCTTTCCAGTAATATAGTAAATTATGTTGTTGTCCTACTAGAAAAGAATATTACACTATATTATATATTATCCGAGGGTAGCAACACCAAAACGACTTTGAATAGCCATAGTGAAATAGTGCCATTTTTAACATAGCGTAGTTTCCCGCCCAGGTACAGATATATAAAACAATATATTGCTCTCGCTCAGTTCGAACGCCGCTTAGGCGTGGCAAAATGAAACATAACTATCAATCGACTGAGTAATTCTATCGATTAACACGAGTGGCGCATTTTGTCACACATCGCAAATTGTCACACGGATTATACATATTTAAAAAACACCGCGTATTCCGAAATACCGAAATAGTATGAAAATATAGTAAATATAATATATTATACACCTAAACTTGCGTGCGAAGTATTGTAACCGATTATAAATTCAATTCAATGTATATCGATAAAACAGAAGTGTTTAATGCGAATACTTAATATTGGTATACATTCGAAGTATACTCGAACTGCAGGGTGCAAAGAAAAGCGAGGGCGTCGCCCCCTCCGACTTCTGGAGCCAGAGTTTTGCCAAGACAATGAAGCCCCAGGTGCAAAGGGACGCGCGGAGCAAAGAGTGCCAAGGAGACGAGGGGCAGCTGCCGCGCGACACACCTGCCGTCCTCCTTGCGTTACGGCGAGGCGCGAACGAAAAGGTTCAAGAAAATTGTCGTCGAAGGCTTCAAAACTTCAACATAATACACTAAAACTACTGTGACACAACTTTTATGTTTCTAAGTAAATGCGGTGACTATTATTTATCGTGGATGTCTGAATGTATCGACCCTGTTTAGGCAAAAGGGCTTAAACCCTAGTTTTTTTTTTAAAGTGCTTTTATTTGAGAATCACAATGCACACACTAAATACACGTTCTATCTATCATATGGAATTACGCCGAAAATGCCGAATTATTATCGAAATTCAACATTAGATTTTGAAAAAAGAACGACCTACTAAGTTTGTGTGAAAAGGTAAAAAGCATTAACCCTCAATTTTAATGATTTTCCTTTAATAACTTTTTTAATTATCGGACCAGAAAAATGAAACACCAATTTATTGGTCATTGTGCACTTTAAATTTGTATTAATGTGACTTTGACAAAAAATCATTCATAAACGTTTTTTTCTATTTCCTGTAAAATTTGTCCTGTGAGGGTTAATCCCTTTTTCCTAAACACGGTTGACATAAAATGTTGTTAGATCACCCATTACAATATGAGAAGATTCACATTCATACGCCATAATATGCGCTATCATAGCGGTTATGGAGACGTAGCGAACGGCAAGTATAAGAGTGATCATATCAAATAAATAACATTCAATTTTTTCAACAGCATTTTACAAAAATATTTACTTTTGATATCACTTGCTGATGAATCAATAACCGTCTAAATCGGCAATAATAAATTAGCAACTATTCAATAATGTAGAATATTGAAACGCACTTTCAGTCTAGAATTCACATGATGTATGTAAAATGTGTTCGCTTACTATTTTATGACAGCTGGTTAAATATTTGAAAACGAGTGATTATGTTTTAAAACAGAGACTTAGCCGGGTTATTAAAGAGGGTATGTTGAATAATCTGTGCTACATGTTTTTTTTTATAATATAGAATGAAAAATCACATATGAAAAATGAAATTAAAAGCATCAACAAAAAAACAGAAAATATTTTCGCTAAATAAAATTATTCACATGGCAATCATAAGTTTCTTAATTTAAAATTTTTACGATTTACAATGCTGCCAGTATGTAAAAGATAAAACGATTGATCTGCAGTATGTACTGCAATAATCTATGGTAAAAATAAAACGGAATAGACAACTCGCTAACCCTTCAGCGGTAATTTAGCGATACGGTCAGTGGACTCAAGAGCCGTGTGTCTTTTGACAATGCGTAGTCATAAAATTACTGGACAGTTGGTCTTGTCGCATTAATATGAGGGTCGTTAAGATACCACTATTCATATATAAGAAGTATAGTTGTGTATTGGTTATCAACTATGTATAAAAAAAAATTAACTTAACACTATTCTTATAGTAACACTGAATTTACGTACCATAGATGTTATTTCGAATTTGTAGAATTATAATTAAAATATTTAACAAAAGAAAACGAATCCGAGAGCAAAATATAATTTGTGTGTAAAACATCCTTACAATGAATGACACAAGTGACTAAGATTTTTTGAAGTGAGTGATTTACAAGTTCTCTAACTGTAAACCTTAAATGACTAAATTATATCCTAGAAGAAAGTAAACACGAAATTTAGGATCTGATTAAATACATTAAAATAATAACATAGTTTTATACATATTTCCACAAATATATTTTAATGTATTCGAGGGAATGCTTCATTAGCTTATTGTTTAAATATGGAAGCTCGTTAGGCTAGTTGATAGCCTATAAAGCGGGGATCATGGGTTCAAGGCCCGTGCTAGTTGCAAAATTTTTCAAATGTTTATTCATTTGTATTGTAGCCAAGACACAAACCCGAAACGGTTGAGCTAACAATCGATGATTATTACTCGTAAATAAAAACTGTCAAAACAATCTTCACATTGTAAAGATTCATATGCTTCGTTTCGGAGCGGATGTAGTTAAAAGAAGAATATAATATTGTCACCTTTAGATAATAGGGATGATATTATATTCAGTGGCGGTTTGAATATCTAAGAAATCATGAGTTACTATAATACTCCCGAATCTTTTTTACGCGGGTTTTTACAGTGTTACGAAATAACACGGTCTAAGAAAAATAACTATTTTTTACTTTAAGGTTTAAAAATCTATATCGAATAAAAAAAATGCATTGTTTGTATTCAAAACCAGTGAAACAAAAGATAATAATGTTATTCAATATACATCTGCAATTTTTATATTATGGCGTTCATGTTTTTATAGGTGTCGAAATTTTACCCAGAAACTGTATTGCAAACATGTAAATGGTTATAATATCGACCGTTTAACTCTCACAGAAAAAAAAATTACAGGAAGCACAAAGAAACGTGTATCAATGATTTTTAGTCAAAGTCACATTAACACCAACTTGAAGTGCACGATGACCAATGAATTGGTGTTTCATTTTCCTGGTCTGATAATTAAGAAAGTTATTAAACGAAAAACATTAAAATTGCCGTTTAATGCTTTTTTCCCTTTCCATAGAAGCTCAGTAGCACTTTTTTTTTCAAAATCTAAGGTTGAATTTCGATAATAATTTGACATGTTTGGCTTAATTTCTTTTGATAGAAAATGTATTTAGTTATGTACATTGTGATTCTCAAATAAAAGGATTTATATTAAAAGGTTACGCCCTTATGCCTAAACAGGGTCGATATATATATATAAATTATTGCACTTTAAAGTTTCAATTTTAGAACAATATTTCATCGTAAAATTAAATTTAGCTTTTCAAATAGCCAAAGATGATAAGAAACCGAAAATATTTGGATCCACAACTAAATTACATTATATGTATATATGTACATATTACAGAAAACAAAATAAATTGGATGCTTATGGCCACATGATATGTTTTAAAATGTAGTAGTAATATGTAAATAATTACACAAATTTAATTAGTGAATATGAAAAAGTTACACTGAAGTTGATTGACGACCACTGCAACGTGGTCATGTGAATACATAACAAGTATTTTTTTTATCGTAAAAACAAGGGTAACTAGGGTCATGAGCTAAGAACTAACTAATCCCCCTTCCCCCTAGTTTTCCAGCCCCGCCTAACGGACAACAGGTTGATTTTCAGTTACGAGTATACGTAGGAAACAGTTAGCGCGTAGTTGTGAATATTTTTACTTACTTACGAATGGAAATGCTATTTAATTCAATTCTTAGCAATCCTTTTCGTAATTCAATTTTACATTTTGTGTTTACAACTACCGATAAAAGTATAGAAATTATATATGCGATTATTTTGCAAAATCAAATAGTTTTCAGAAAGTAGAAATGAATATTATAAGTTTAGACATCATAAAAAAAAAGTATTTTTAGTGTACCATCTTTCGGTTTTATGTATTTTGTGAATGACATGTAAAAATTAATATCATTAAAATTTTCCTCTTTCAACCATATCCGCTCCGAAACGGAGCACATGGATCTTCACAGTGTGAAAATCGGTGTGACAGTTTTTTTTACAATTGTCAGCTCAAACACTTTCCTACGCATGTCCTGGATTCTAAGGCACGGCCACGGGATTTAAGCCCGAGAAGGATGCGCTATCCATTCATTCTCGAAGACGACAAAATTACAAATATATCATTTTCAGGGAGTCGTATTGAAATAAGAATAAAAATACGAAGTTTTTCAGTTTCATGAGAAGAATTATTTTCAATGTACAGGTTATATTTTGTTTGAGAACAGTTTATTTGTTTTGATATCAGTACCTGGGACGAAACTACACTATATAAAAAATGGCACTTTTTCGCTATGGGTGTTTTGAGTCGTTTTGGCGTTGCTTCCCTCAGCTAATATATAATATTCTTTTTGTTATATTCTTTTTTAGTATGGTTATAACATAATTTAGTATATTACTGAAAAGAGCGTTGCATATGTCGATATCTCAACTTTGCCAAAAATTTACATAGTGTAGTTTACCTCCCAGATACAGATATATGTACAATATAAAAAGGACGTTGAATGAAATGATAAGTTTTAAAAATATTCTTTAAGTATATGAATGATTTTACTTTTTCATCATTGTAATAATGAAAATATTTTAATAAATCACGCTGGTTGTTTATTTTTTTCAATGAAATAAAAAATGCACATATTTAAAAAGTTGGGTAGCAAAAACGTAAGGGTTGAACACTGCACCTTGATTCATGCAATTTCAACCGCTTTAATTATAAATTTAAATTTTCTCTAGGCCGGTCTGATTTTAAAATCTCATAAATATCCAAACCAGGAGCTAATGTTTATTCAGTTTTAACTACGCGACGTTTAACATACTTATATTTTTGACGTATTTTTTTAAAAAGAAATATTGTAATATACCGTAATATGTTTGACTACGTGCATATTATTTACGCAGTCACATGCTTAACAAGACATAAAATTAGGTTCGGCAATAGGGCAACGTATCGTCCCCCTTAATGTCTGTTTGGCCATTACAATAGTGTCTTTGCCGATAATAGAAAACTAGTTTGTTAGTTTATAATACGTTTTGAATACTGTTAAAAAACCTCCGACTACCAACTACTTGAGAACTGTCGTTTTGACATATTTCAATGTAATACAAATATAATGGTTCTTTTGAGTCATTCATGTTAGTAAGTAGACTTTCCAACTTTTGGGGCGCAGACTAAGCTAATACATTATAAATCGTGTAATATTAAAAGTAACATGATATATTACTAAAATTTGATCAATTAAAGTAAAAGAAGCCTTTTTTCTGTAAGTACAGTTACAAATCATTGGCGGTACAAGGCAGACTGATATAATTTTATAATAATTAATTATGATTAATAAATTTTCAGCGTAGGTGAAAAACATTGGAAAAGGTTTGATTTTAAAAATTAGTACAGACATATTTATAAGATTATATTTGTGAGGATAGTAGTTTTATAAAAAAAGCTATCATAGTGATACCTGGTAAAAGAAACAAGTTTTTGTTAGGTAACATATAATATAAAAACAATGGTATCCTGGCTACGAGCTGCTCTTATTAAAGATATCGAGTTATGAACAAAAATCTCAACGAAAAATTTTGATTTACAGAAAAATGCTGAGAAATATATGCAAGGATTTATTGACAAGCTATTGCCAAATGGCTTGCTTCTATTTTACAACATTATATAATGCCGAATGAAAGCTCAATCTATAATATTTTAGTAAGCAATTAGTAATGCGTGCCAATCTTCTGGTATTTTCATGGCGGGGGAGTCCCTTCTATATTTTTTTCATGACCGACTGCACAATTTATTTTTAGGCCTCTCTGTCTCTAGCGTTCTCTCTCTCTCTCACTCAATTGCATTTCCTCTATAATATAAGCTAAAATAATGCTTGTTCAAGTGAATAATCTTTTGGTTTTCTCACTTAAACGATTTACATCTTAAATGATATTGTTTTCATTATTTTCTATAGAGGGTATGCATGTTGGTGAATCGATTAATTCATTTTACGCTAATCATTATGGAAATACTTGTTAGAGCTTACGAAAAAACAGATTAAGTTTGTAACCCAGGGTTCTACTATATAATAAAAACAATATTTCTTTGCTTAAAATGTTAATATATATTATATATTTGGTTTACACTAAATTGCGTCGTTTGATAATCGTGCATTCGTGAAACTCATTTAAAACGGTTAGTCGAAAATATTATATTAGTGTAATTGTGTTTAATGAAATGAATAAAACTGTATAAATTATTAATCGCCGGTGATACAATTTTCGTTGAGTCTTACAAACTATTTATTCAATGAGACAAACATATAAGCACTTGAAAGTATTCTATGTTTGCGAGAGTTCAAAATGTTAAAGTTTACAACGTCTACTCAGCTTCACCGAAAAGGGGTGGGTTTTAATATAATAGGCTGATTTTGAAAGTGGTGCTGAAGATGTTTGGGGTGGCACTAGACTGCTAGACTGAGTGTTGAATAACAGGATAAGTGTTTTTATACCAAGACATTCAATACGATTATTTAGATTATTCCTCTGTTTGTAAAGTTTTGCAATGGGGTAAAAATCACGACATTTTACCTTCAGTGAATTTAAATACAGAAGACAATACTACTTGAGTAACTGTTGAGTACATATATTTATTGTTTGTTTCCTCAAGCATGTATGCCACAGTGATCGCATTTACCAGTAATTGTATTGTACAATGCCCATAGATTTAATAGTAACCTGACTAATCAACTTGAATTGTTAATCATATGATACAAAATATAAATAAATGTCTTGTTATATTTTACAATACGTGAGAAAAGAGTTTCGAGTATGTCGTATTTGATATGTGGTGACCCTGTGCGTACACATATAGCCTATAAGAGAAGCGATAAGGGAGAAGACAGGCTTCCTTTAGGTTCGCAGGATTTCACCAGTACTCGCAGTTACGATTATGAATGGCTACTTGCCTGACACAGCAATAACAAAACTATATTTTCTTTGTCCTATGTCAAGGGTTCCTTCCGTAAAATGAGAAGTAAAATGTGGTCGATCCCAATTACGATCGTGAATTTCGATAATAATTAATAATAATTGATAATAATAATTTTCATATCTTGATTTACAATGGATGAAAAAGATGAAAGATAATAATATCCCGGTCCTACGACCTTCCTACGAACCTAACGATATTTTGTCTTTTAAAATAATATTTTTAAATTTGAAGAACTGAAAAATTAGTTACTTGTAACAACATTTTTATACGATTATTGTTAGATAGAAGTCGATTGCCATGAAAATTATTAAATTAATTAAAAGTAGCTCCCAGCCTCAAAAAGGTTGGGTACACTTGCCCCACGTGGTATTATATACAACTATACATCGTAGTGTGCAGACAAGTATGCAGTTTAGAACACATCAAGACGTTTGTTATAATACCGACCCTGTTTAGGCAAAAGGGTGTAAGCCTCAGGTTTGTGCTTTTATTTGAGAATCGCAATGTAAATAACTAAATACACGTTCGGTCAAAAGGAATTGAGCCAAAAATGCCAAATTATTATCAAAATTTAGCGTTTGATTTTGAAAAAAGAACGACTTACTATGTTTGTGTGAAAAGAAAAAAACATTAACCATCAATGTTAATGATTTTCTTTTAATAACTTTTTAAGTTATCAGATTGGGAAAATAAAACACCAATTTATTGGTCATCCATCATGCACTTCAAGTTTATGTGAATGTGATTTTGACTAAAAATCATTAAAACACATTTTTTGTGCCTCCTGTAAAATTTGTTCTGCGAGGGTTAATCCGTTTTACCTAAACACAGTCGATATTATAGTAGCGTCAAATGACACGAAGATCGGGCAACTCAAACTTGAGCGTCATCATAGAGCGAAAAGAATAAAACTTTACAGTCCGCAAATGGGTAATCCGCAAAGACTTATTTTATTTAACAAAATATATATATAATTGTAAATTTCTACATGTCTCGAAATAAAAATTGTTTTCACACAGTTGTTAAGTACTGTAATGCCGTCCGATCATAAATGTTAATATATTTAATGGTTTTCAATTTGTGTATTTTTACCTCCGTGTTAATTATGTTAATTTCTTGCGTGTATTTAATTTTGTATATGTATACATTATTTTTATATCCCCGTGTTAAGAATGCGCTGAATCAATGATTTGTTATCATATGTAAAAGAAGAAGAATGACTCAATGAATGAACTAATCTAGAACATACAGTCAGTATTCTATGAATGACACATTGCGTTCGATATACCACGGTATACATAATAAATAATGTGTTGGAGATATGGTATAAGAAATGAAAAAATAAACACAAAATTGATATTTTAAGATCAAGTTTGTCAAAATGAATAATATTCAAACATTAAAAATTCAATGAATTAATAAACATGTTATTTATATTATACATGACAAAAATATATATTTTCTACATAGGCTTAATAGCAATAAAATATTCAACGTGAAATATGGCTACATTATTTATTTGTTGCTTATAAATTATTTTCGTTCCGATTCCAACACATTATGATCGAATTTTGGATAATATTTGCGACTTATTTATCTAATCTTATTTTTCTTTTATCACAAAAGATTCGACAAAGTATTTTGCGTAGTGGGTGTTTGACAATAGGAAATACATCCAGCTGCCGAGTAGTGTAAATCTATTGTGATTTAAGAAACTTTATTTCTTGCCAGTTTTTCTGCAATACATCGTTACTAGGGAATGTTGAGTAGATTTACTCTCTGGCTGAATAGAGACCATTCGATTCGACACTTATCGAGACTAAGTTTGGGAACGGGTGCTATCGAAAATATTAAAACGTCGCACAAAAGAGCATAATCAAAATCGACAGCTGCGCCAAAAATGAGTACACGATCAAGAGGCCGGCAAGTATTTTTAGACGATTTAAATTTATTGGTGATATATGTTTGTAAAAAAGTAAATCACATGCCAAAATGGGTCATACATAAAAAAAAAGTTATTTTATAGGAAAGCACATTTCAACACGTAGCATATGAAACTTTGCAGTATCAATACAGCGCTTCACCGAAAACAAGACCTGCTCTGAAAATTAACCATATCGTGATTTTTAATG
>JAPMAE010008333.1:0-10427 GCA_036584705.1 Rhyacophila sp. 25_7 | reverse complement strand
GGGTTAGAAAATTATGACCATCGACAAAAAGTTTAACGCTGTCAAAATAATGTTGCAAGCACTATAATTTGGATGCGGAGACTTTTGATTATTTATTATTAATATACATATTTTTTTAGCATAATATCACAGTTAAAATGTTTTTTTTAAATTTACTGTATTTGATGTTTTAGATAAAACTATTACTATTTACTCTAAATCAACAAAGTGAACAACAGTTTATATCAAAATTCATTCAGAATAAATTATATTTTGTTTGCTATTTTTTGTTATTTATAATAACCGAATTATTAAAATGATTTTCTATGATACACTAATTAAGAATAAGATAAAATGTTGATTTAACGAGCAAGTTACATTAATATCGAAATATAAATTTGATTCAGTAAATTTACATAATCAAACGAAGAAAATCAATGCCAAACATAAATAACAAAACCGTTCTTTAGAAAACATGTTCTTTGAATTCTTGTCTTGTCATTACTCTAGTATGTGATGAACTATATTAATTAGTTAAAGTGCAAGACGTTGACAAACATCGATTGCATTGTGTTTGGAAAAGTGTTGTTTGCTTAATGGCAGCACTCAATCCAGGTACAGTAACAAATTTACGTTTATGGACTGGTTGGAAGGAAAGTGATTTCAAAATTGCGGACGGACCTATTTAAGGTAGGAAAACCACTATTTATTAATATGAAATGATTCGTCAGACTTCTGAAATAACTTATGCGTTAAAGCATTATATCAATCGTGTCAACTTAACGTAATTTAATTGATTTTTCGTGTCAGTGCATCAGCTGCATTGTACCTTGACAAGATGGTTGCATATACGAATATTTTGACAACCCTTCCGTATTTTCAACCGTACACTTCCGGGAAAGTGATGATTTCCCGCAACACTGCTAGATTGCATTCGACGATATGTTTACAAACAATGCTAATCGGTGTCAGTGGATGATTTGTTTTGATAATATAGTCGTTGCATGAAATTCAATTAGAATCGAATCAGCGGTGCATATGGTATTTACTACACATGCTCCATTCTCTACCTGGCTGATATTGATTGACTGTTGCGAACGCTAAATAATATAGGCGCACGTATATGCGTACTCATTAATGGTGGGAATGTACAGAGGGTGAGAGAGTTGTGCATTCTAATTGATTGTCGTAGCAGGGCAGATGCTATTTCCAAGCGAAATGAAAATCATGCATTTTTGACGGCACGGTCCTCTGAATCCAGGTCATTTTTATTTAGCGTTTCGCCAGCGTATGCTGCTCATTAGAAAGTGTCATTGTACTTGGTTTGCATATTGATGATAACTTTGGTCCGCTGGGTATGCATAAAAATAAACAAAACTGACAGAACTTGTTACATTTTTATCGTTTTATTTACATTGGCGGGAAATTTTTAAATACGTATTTGGATTGAAGTGAACTCTTAATTATAAATAATGCCATCTAAAATAAGGTCGTATTGAGAGATAATTCATAACATTTCTATCCGATGCATCATGTGCACGCGATTTTAACTTTCTCTTTTAATGAATTTATGTGGCAAATCATGATTGACTGTAAACAAACATATATGTTTTACTCGTGATGTAATGCGAAAATTTTATTGAGGCTATTTTTGATATATATTAATCGCCCACATAATCTTTTTGTATTAGTACGTTTATATTTAATCAAAGGCGAACGGCAAGAAGTTGTCGAAACGATTATTCTTAATAGAGTCCAACTAGAAATACGTTGTTTTATTATATACAACGATATAGTATTTTATATATACCGAGAAGTATGCATAATACGAAAAATATATTTTTTCGTAGTAGATGGACACGTGTAAACCTATTTCAAAGCCTTAGTATTATTGAAACCTGAAATCCTGGGTGCGCCAAGTAAATTTACCAGGACGTCTTTGTGTTGCATGTTGCATCCCGCTTATTTGTTGGCTGTAGAACGGTTTTTGGGTCAACCCCTCCATTCCGTAGATACGTTCGTATATACGTTTTATATCATACCCTACCTACACTACTAAGCGCTCCTAGGGACTTGGAGAAACGCAATGGGCTTGACAACATGATTTACGCACACATTACTCTATTGTAGTAAGTAAATTATTAATACTGTTTCGATAAACTTACGGAAATATAATTTTATAGTTAGTTTGCCAAATTTCACACAGGTACTTAAATCAAAATAATTTCTTGTATGTATGGTACATTACTTAAAATATATTTAGTAGTGTTTTTTAATGTCGCATAATTTCTGAATACACTGTGATTAGAATAGGGAATATATTAGGCATAACAGATCACCATCTAATATAAAATTTTACGTCTAGCCCAGTACGAAGCCGTTAAACCCACAAAAATTGTTAAACCCGGGATAGTGTGTTAAATATGAGTGAAAATTATTTACGATTCGTAGTCAAAGCCAATTCATTGTTGTAAAGCGAATATGATTCGATCAATTGTTGAAAAGCATTTTCCAATAATTATTACTGATTATTTATTTTTACGACAGGAGTAGAGTTAAGATTGTCACTATGCGCTTTTGATGGGCGGATCGTAAAGCCCGCTGTATAGCTGTGGAATAGCTAATTCACAAATCATTATATTATCTTAAATGGGATGCAGGGTACAGAACCCATATATTCATTTTCTCAACCCATGTTCATGCTAAAATTCAACTTCTTTATGTTCATTCTATTATATTACAGATAATCTATCCTCAGGAATTATATACATATATATACACATAGACACATACATATAGGTATATGTTACTAAAAATACCTCACAGGGAAGCCCTGTTTGTATTGAATAATTATTATCACAAAGACAATTCAAGTATGGCTGGCAACGGCGAAATAATCTTCCTCTTTGAGATTTAATGAGAGCTCCCTTGCATACGCTGCCGCCCTTCCCTGCTGGGACGCGCACTTCCCGTGTCGCCTTGTTTGTGCATTCACGGGGGTCTGAGTCCTCCGCGTAGTGCGTGCCTTCCCCGGACGAGGCCACCCTTGTAATATGCCACGCTGTTCCCGAAAAACATCAAAGTTATCCTGCAGCGCATTCCGTTTAGCATTATTGAATTTGCGTAAAGGAGGGCGATGATCCCAGGGCTCAAAATACCGATCCACTTGTGAATAAATAAATCGCGAGCCTGCAGTAAGCACTGCCCGGTGGGTATCGATGCATGCTACAATGCTGACTCAACGACCCTTGTCCATAACAAAGTTGTCCAACTTTATCGGACAGAAAATAAAATTTGATGGCCCACTGATCTCGCGGTGTAAAGAAAGTATATTTTTTAAACCTACATATACTTTTGAATAAGATTTTGTAAAATTCAATGGCTACATCATGATCTTTATGTATACGATATATGATAATGTAGAGTGTGTGCTTGGATTAAAGAAAATGAGTTAAGAAAAACCGATAGCATAATTTCCGCCGTTACAAGTTTTATTATAAGGAATGTTTTTGAAAGAAGAAGAAGAATACAGGAGTATGCTATTCGACTAATCCATGTGATTGGTATTTTAGAGTTGTTTGGTTATGGTCAAAACATTCCAATATTTAAGCATGAAAGTTACAATCCCGCGGTAGATTCGGTACTGCGTAGAAATAGATAAAAGGGTTAATTAACGATTCCTTCCTTTGATAATGATCAAGTCAGTAGAAGGTATACCTTATATAGGTATACGCTTAACTCATATTGTAAGTATTAAAGTTGGTTGGCTAAGGATAATTCTGAGGATTGTGAAAATCACAAACACGTTTTCCGGAGGGAAGTTACTGGACAAATCGTTGTTGTTTATTAAGCGATGTGATTAATCCATTTTTACATAATATGTGGTCAGTGATCGCTTCCATTTTAATGCACTGATTGAGTAGGTTATATAATATCTATAAAAAATGTATACAAAGCCAACGATTGACGTATTACAGTGCACTCGTCAGTATGCCCACAACATGTTTGCATTATTCGCGAATTCTTAATTAAGGGTGGCTTCATTATTTTGTTGCATACACCGTATTTTTAGATTGGTCGTCGTATAAACACGTTCGTGCAGCGTCAAACTGCAACGAGGGCCGTTTTCGTGACCGATTTTTCTATGTACGAGTACTAATTTTGTGTCGACCAAATCACTTGCAACATTTTTTATTTAATTACAAAAGAGATTTATATTTCGACCATTTTCGTCATATTTTACTACTTCAACTTCAAAAAATAAAAACGCGAGTGAAACTTTTTGAAGATTCGCATATTATGTTGCATTCGTCGAAGCGCGTACGAGTATGGGAACCCTCAGCTACATAATCGAAGTGTTGACGTTTAATTGCCTAGCTTAGACACGAAACTTTCGACCCTAAGAAAAAAGATTTTTTAGAGGACCAAAATAATTAGATGCACAGGTTTTGAAGGCTACAGTCAAGAGTACAGTAAGAATCTTACCGTAACAGTAAACAAGCTGAGCAAATAACTCAATCTAAATTACATTCAGCTCGTTACTAACCGATTAAGTACCAGAAGCGAGTTAACTCGCACAACATTGGTCGTACTTTCCTAGACAAATTTGAATATTTTGCATGATTTTAAATATGAAAACATATAACGAGATATGACTACAATATGAAAATTAAAACTATATAATGACAACGACAGTATATCTTTAAAGGAAAAATTATAGGTTTTATTTTTGGTTGAAAATTCACATTTGCCGGGTTTTGACATTATGTCTTGCATAGAAAAGGTTAAACAATAAGTTTGTACTTCCACTTCTTTGTTGTTCCGCCAAAATGAAACATAGCTTTTACTGTAGATGGTAAATGGGTACTGTACAACAATAATTAGCGATGTCACTGATGACTTACTCGTAGTCCGAAAGATCGGCTTCGACCCACTCGCTGACAATGTTATTGTGTCTATGGTGAGATTTGAGGTGATGTCATACAACCAAATGGTGGCAGTTGAAGTCTACTGGTAGCATCTCCAAAGACTAGAGTTGGTGTTGTACCATATATGACCGACTCTTGTCAATCGTAGATGTGTTTCATGCACTGCGGCAGCACACTTCCAGGAGCTAGGTTGTTCAGCATATCTATTATATTCAGATTGCTATTTGTTCCGGGGCTTACGAAACCACTTCAAACGCCAAGACTTTCAATGCCGAGGCGATTGTGCTCTCTTGGGACACTTCAACTTTTAGTAAAAGAGGTGTTTTAATATCTATTTTTTGGCAAACTGCCCAAAATTTAGGCAGTATTGGAAAAAAAATGTTTTTGTATAATATGCAATCATCAGTCGAGAATGTAACAGACAGTTATATATATATTTGCATATTTAGACTGAATTCGTCGATAGTATGTATTGACTATTGATGTTTGTGTTCAGAATATCGTGACATCACAATCAGTCGTGTTGCCATACTATAATACTATTTACCCATTGTTAAATCTGTTTGTATTTTCATTGGAAACAGATAAGAGGGGTTTTATATTGATGTCCTTTTTGCTAGCTTCGTCTAAAGCAGAGGCTCCCAATCATTTTCGGTTTACGGCTCCCTTAAAACATCAGATTTTTTCGCGGCTCCCTTAATACATCAGTGTTACATGACTTTAATTGTTATAGTACAATGTTATAGTACAGTAATTGTTTAATTGAATATAGTGTGAGCCGCGGCTCCCTAGGGAGCCGCGGCTCACACTTTGGGAATCACTGTTCTAAAAAGCGTTCTGGCTTCTCGTGCGCGTATATTGCGAATTCTCACCCCACTCAAAAAGATTATTTTTCTCGGCGATAGCCTATTCCAGTGTAAAATTATGACACTTTTATAAATGGCCATGGATTATGAACTTAAAAATGATTATATTATTACGTTAAATTTTAATGTATTTTGCATTTAGACACGTTTCTTTCATTTTATTTCACGCCAATGATGATTAAGGACAGTTTTATTGATATTCAACACATACAAGTAAGATAAATACATCAATATTCTATTCCATTTATTGAAAGTAAATTTGCTGCTGTAGTTTTAAAAGGTCAGATTGCTAGCATCACTGTACACCGTGTAAGTGAAAAATCTTTTAAGACAAACTAGAGAAATTTTGTGCCACTTCTGAAAGCACAGCAGCCAAAGAACATTGTAAAATGCAATATGACCGTAAAATCAGAACGCTCTCCTTTGATATTCGTCGCAATAAATTATGCTTTGCTAAAATATCCGGCCAACGACTTTTGATACAGCCGTGAAATGAAAATGTGAGATATTCAAATAATATACCCACTCTGTTCGAATAATATCAAAACTTTAAATTATTTTCTGAGAGTGGAAGCAGCCTTCGTCCAACGCTTTCATTTAAGTATTATATCCATTCATAAACATAATTACAAAACTTTTCTTTGTCGATGCTGTGATGTGACAATCCCGTGACCCTTTTATTTATTTATTTACTTCCTTCGTTTTCCATCGAGAAGTTGTCGTTTTCAAAAGGAAAACTTTTTTGTGTACGTGTTTTCATTCATAGATGGCGTTTTCGACTATAACGTTACATATGTACTCATAAATCTGAAGCTTCTTGAACAAAGTGTTTCTATATGTCATCTGATATTATGACTATTTTGTCATCTATGTGTGATATGTTTTTCGAATATTTACCTATAATCGTTCATGTATTGCCACTTTCTTTTTACGATGAGCAAATATGTATCACTATAGGTATTGAGAGTATCAATTATGAGTTTAAAATATATACATTAATAATAATTAATCGTGGAACGGCTTGTAAAATCAACTTGTATCCAAATTCATTTGGATATACGAGTATTTGTTCAGTGTGAAATTTGTTTAAATCAGTGCTCTTGCATACATGATGGTGAATTGTATTTTTATTAAATTTAAAAAGTATGGCGCAAAAATATTTATCGTACACCCCATCAGAAAATGAAATTGAAAATGCCATTGAAAATCTACGCATTTGTAGACGTCCCGAAAAAGAATTTAAATTGAGTGTATGCAACTGCGAAGAAGTTCGCAGTAATAAAATAGCTAATAATCGAATAATACGAATTATAGTCATGCACGTCGGATATGCACGCAAACCCCTCCTGACGTCAATCGAATGATTTGTGTGGACTTGATGTACAAGTAGTTCTATGCGCAGAGAAGTCTTATTACGATACATAATACGATTGAATAGTGATTCCCAACGGTGCGCAGGTAGAATTACTGCACAATTTGTATTTTGTCGGTGATGTTAACCTACTGCAGCATTGAAAAAATATTTTAGAATTGGTTTAATTCATTTTCTTCACTGTCAATATTTCGTGGAGATTCATTATATTAAAATTATGACACAGTTCTTATACATATTTTCATAAATATAATATTTAAAAAATCAAGATGGCGGAAAATGTTTTAACATATGAAACTAGTTTTAATTTAAAAGATGTTTTTTTGGAAATATATAAGTATAAAAACTTCATTATTATGTATTTCAAAATTTGAATTAGTTTCCGAATAATAATGCTAACTGTCCTTCTGGAGCTGCATGTGAAAAGAAAATTTGATTCGTACAAGGAAAATGTTATATGCGTTTCGTATTATCTATTTATTTTACAATAATTACGATTGAATAATTTAGCACTGAAGTAATAAAGAACGATTTGAATATTATATATCCCGCATGTATCGTTAATTAAATTTTCATTAAACGTAATGTAATGTTCATGACCAGGTACGTACGTCATGAACATTCTATCACCACACGTTCATGGTGGATAGTGTATGCACCGCCTTTTCCCCTTTGATTTATGTCTTATGTATGTAGTGCTTGTTATATAATTTTACTGGCGATTTATATATATATATCTTTGGAGGTTGACTGCGTATTTGGTATTTGATATTAGATTGATAAAAGGTCAAGTAAAAGTTGTAAAAAATACCAGACTTGTGCCAATAGCTTCTTAAAAAAAATTTACTTGTGGTTTTGGCACTAAGAGTATTCAATTGGAAGCACCGATCTCCATTCGATACTCCGGTGTATAGAGAATGGCGAGAATACAAAAACGGCACTTTAGTTATATTCAACGGTTCTAGCGAATATTGTAAAATATCGTTTTTGTAATTCTTTCGTTCATACAAAACGAACCACCATTCTAACATAATATAATAACAATTTAGAAAATACGCATATAATGTTTATTTATCGACGTAGTAAAATGTGTCGAAAATATTTAATCGAATATCATATTATTATTCAGAGTAGGTATTTATCGAAATTATTTTTACGGCGACGACTATGTCAACAAAATCATTAGGTCAACCTAAGCGACCTTGACCAGCTAATGAGATGGCCAATTTAATGCCCCATCACATATTAATAATTATATCAACTGGTCGTTGAAGGGTTATACTATAGTTGTGTTTCACAAATGTGCTCAAGTAGTGGTGCGTCAGCACGCTAGAGCCGAATTCATGGTCATTGCACGTGTATGCGTGTACTCGTTTAACCACTCCATGTCAAACTTTTCTTCTGAGGCACGTTCCTTTATTTTTTCAAGTGCATGTGTGACCGCATTAGAGTGTGTGTAAAGATTTATATTGACCAAATACGATACACTTATGCAACTATAGTATTGCATGAAGTACTCCCAGACATAAGAAATGCGATTTATGATTAATCGCACCGGTATATTTTAACAGCTTTATGTAGCAGAAAAGGCATAAAACTTTTTTGTCATTAGGGACCGAGAAATACATAATAATCAGAAAATTTTCGTTAAAAATTGTTCCTGTTTGGATACCTGTCTGGAACTTAGAACTTGGCTGTCGGGGTTTTTAATCCAGTGTTCTTTCGTGTCCATGCGAAATTACTCAGTGTAATAATATGTAAAGCTCAGAAAGCGATTGAATAATATAAACTAACAGTATACTGTTTAAGGTAAAGATGTTATATACATGAGGGGTGTATTTCCAAAGTGAGCTTATTCCCAAAAACTGTTTACACTGTCGATGTTATACCCATTTGTAGTGTAAAATACAATTTACAAGGGATAAAACTAAATAATATGTAATCTCGAGATCGTAAATGTTTTTTTGGCATTTGACAAAAATTTGTTGAAGTGGAATAGGTTCACTTTAGAAATACACCCCTCATATTATCTTTATTTTCTAAACAACTCCCTCCCCATCCCTCAGTTGTATTTTTCCATCATATTCATCCATATTGATTACTCACTTCGGTACAAGTCCATGATAAAATCTGTAACTTTATTTTAGTATTGCCGATGTCTATCGATGACAGCGACTCGAGCACGCTCAATCGTCATCGCGGTAGATAGAACCGTTTTCCATACGCGCCACAGTTTTTAAAACTTTGGTTTTCTATTATGGCGTGTGTATGAGCGTGCGGTTGTATTCTACGCAGCTGTAGATGTAAATGCGTAGAGCGAGTCACTGAGCGCAGTTTTGCCAGTGGCGGCACGTGTGGCTGTGCGTGACAGCCCTGCTTGATCTCTGATAACAATACATTACTTTCAATTGAATTTTTTATCTCCTTCCCTGGCCCTTTTTAATTCACCCGAGAATTCGCGCAGCTATATATATTTTTGAAGAAAATTTTTCAAGGTCATTCAGATTTTGGAAAGGTTATGATGTAACTTTGTTAACCTTCTAATTTTTCTTTTTAGCTTTCCTTTGAACAACTGCCGTTGTGTCGTGACATTCGTAGCGTTAAGTAAACATCGACCGTTGCAATTATAAGTAAATATGATCAAAGTCATCTAATAATCCTCTATTCTGAAGATAGCAGTATGTATATTTTATTTTTGCACGATATTTAAGGTAAAGATAGTGTAACGAAATTAAGAAAAAAATAATTAACATGTAAATAGTGTAAAGAACATAAAAGTATATTTATTTAAAACTTTATATTACCATAATGAATGAACGATATTTTTAATCGTAAGGTTGTTATTCCTTTTAAAAACGATATCCTAATGGTCTGTCGTTAATTACTCGATATTAATTGACAATAAAAAAATCAGTATGGACACACTGAAACTATTTTGGAAATTCAAATTATAAAATGTAGTATGCTATGTTTCGCAACACAATATGTATATCGAAATGAAAAATATACGAAAAATGATCACTATGCATTTACACGTTTAAAATCCAAATGCAGACTAAAATATGTGTGAATATACAAATACGCTGGACGGTGCGTATAACGCACGTACTGTACATAAATAATTAAGCAATTTATTTGATAATTTTTATTAAATTAATCTGGCGTTCCTTCTTTCAAGTTTCCTAGTTTCGAATGCGTCTAGTTTATCTATCTATCTTCTATCTATCTATAGTATATATAAAAATGAATGTCTGTGGCTATGATCCCTATAGTCTCTTTTGT
>JAPMAE010008330.1:998-11198 GCA_036584705.1 Rhyacophila sp. 25_7 | reverse complement strand
CTCAAGTGGACACACATGTGAGAGTAGCTGTTGAACGTTACTTGCGCGTGTTTCTTTCAAGTGGAGACGTAGCTTAAGTCTAGACACGTATTTTGAACACATTGTATTGAATAGATCACTAAAATATTGTAAAGATCATAAAATATGTTCTTAACCTGTCCATGAGTGAGTTTTTTAACGACGGTTGCACAATTAGGTGGGTTTTTTTATTTTTTTTTATTTGTCCAACTCTAATTTTTTAATTTTATTAAATGTGTGCAATATTATTATTGTATATTTGATGCATAAATAATATATACGAGTGTTCTATTGATTGGTGTTTGACGTACACATAGGTATATTCTTCTTCAAAGGTAATTTTGAGCGGATGCATATGCGCGTCTATAATGGGCATGTTAATTTACAAATAATGCATGGCCCGCCCATGTTCATTGATGTAATTACGTGATTGAAACAAAGAATCCTTTTTCTTTCTTTAGATAGACAATAATACTGTGTTCCAGGAGGTTGATTGATGACATTTTATCACTAATATAGAAAACTTTGATGATACTTTATAAATTACGTTGAAATACAATTAAATTATTAATTATTTATCATTATGTCAAAGAAATAAATAATAAATTTTAACATTTCTAATGCAACAAAATGGGCAAACTTATATTTCCATTTAATGAATAAGTTGATTAATCTTCAATCAAACAAAGACCAATCTAGTCGCTTTCGTAAGTGAGTGTATAGTGTATGCGACTCATGAGCCGAGGGTCTAGAGTTCGAATCCCATAGCTGGCGAAAATTTCTCCATTTGAAACCAGTACATGGACCAAATTGGTTGAGCTAATAACTGGCAATTAAGGCGTGTGTCCAAAATGAACTTGTTCCACTTCAACCAATTTGTGGAAAATGCTAAAAAACTGTTTATGGTGTCGATATTAAATATTTTTTTGTAATATCCATTTGTAGTGTAGAAAACAATTTGCGATGAAGATAACAAAAAAATATGAATTATAGACACCATAGACAGTTTTTTGACATATCTCACAAATTTGTTGAAGTGGAATAAGTTCACTTTGGAAATACACCCCTCAATTATTACTCGTAAAAAACCTGTCAAAACAATCTTCACATTGTAAAGATCCATGGCATCGTTTTGGAGTGAATATGGTTAAAAGGAAAAAGAAGAATTCAACCTTATACTTCAATTCAACATACTCGTACAAACCTCGGTAGCTTATCAGATCCGATTTGTAGTTGGTTATTTTTTTTTCAATTGTTTGTTCATTTGTAATTTGCAACCGAATATTTGAGCTAAGAGTTAATAAGTATTTCTTGTAAAAATATTAAATATAGTATTTGAATAATTTGTACAGCGTAAAGGTCGCATATGCTCCAGTTTGGAGGGGTAATGGAAAAAATAATTTAATTATGATACTACATAATATTATATTACAGATGATTAACACTATTTTTCTGTCAATACAATTGATTAATGACAACATATTGTATATGTCATTTTCAAGAATACTTTGAACTTATATAATTATATAAAATATCGGTCATGCATTTACATAAATCAGCTGTTATCAACACATTCATTATAATTAGTTCGTTGAAAATTAACAAATTCACATTATTCTCCTGACATAACTAGTTAAATGTAGTTAGTTAGTCTCTCGGTACGGTTCACCGCTGACATGCTATCATTTATTTATTCGTCTACATGATATTTATTATGATTTAAAATTAATTTACTATATATTTTATATCTTATAAATACGTCGTAATAAATTCAATAAATCCTTTAAGTTTCATTGATAAATATTCACTACTGATTCGTCTTCATTTTCTTTAAGGGTAATATTGAAATATGTGCCACGTAAAGGTATGATGTTAATTATTCTCTGACGGTAAATGTATGTGGGCATTGCTGTACGTCATCCACGTGTGATATGTTTATTAAATGCGAGAAACTTATAAATTTAGAGTACAAGAAGAAAGAATAGAAGAGCGCTGGTGGCTAGTGGATATTTTTTCCCCAAATACCACAGTTTTTATTTACTACAGAATAATTTAAGATGAGAAACCGTTATAAATGATCGGCATGTTGGAAAATTCGTATTATTTTTCTGTTAAATAAAACATAATAAAAAAGCGGTATACTTCATGACGGTCGCAATAAATATGTTAAGTAGTCCGCAAATTTCTAAAATTTCCAAAATTTTAGCAGCTATTTTGACTTTTATCGCAAAATGCTCAAAACACGTGTCTCTGCCATAGACGACAAAAAGTGAATAGTTTAGTGGATATACTTCGGTAGAATAAAATGACTCAATTATTTTTGCGGACAAAGTTATTTACGCAGGATTAAATTATATTTGTTAGCGTCTGTGAGCAAATTAAATTCATTTGACAGGTGCATAATTAATTTGTACTTGTATCATATTACTCAAAGTCGAAGTAGTTTTTTTGCATTGTCATTGCCAATAAAATAATTATGTATTTTTTTTATCAGAATATGTCTCAATGATATTATGTTTATTTATCATACTCATGTTTCAGCGGATAACACGTGTATCACAAGGTGTTCTGAACTGAATGTCGCGGTTTTGAACGATGTCACTACTGTGGATCCACATTCATATTCATGGATATTTTTAATAAACATAATAAATATCACTGGAATAAATTTACTGAAAAATAATCTGCTTGCGAATCGGTAGAAAGGAAAATTGTGATTTATGTGTTAATTCATTTAAAAATTACCGGCAAAATATTGTATCAAAATTTAACTATCAATGCAATCTTCTAAAGTATTGCTTCAATTATTTACCTATTGTAGAAATATTTCCGGAAACAAGACATACTATCGGTATACTGGCAAAAGGCATTAAGTCAAAAAATTACTGTTTTGACCTAAGAATGCAGTTTAGTATATTTCCACACGCTCAATCACCTGGTATGACAAGCTTAGCCATATTCCTAGTACTTTTTTTTGTAATATTAAAATATCACAACATATTATGTCGATATTACATATTTTATTACTGGAAAAACACATCATACCGACTAAGGATTGTTTGGCCGATCAGTTTAAGTGTTTCTAGGTATATTATAATTTTGGAAAAGAGCGTCAACAAGACGTACAGCCCCAGTTGCCTTAACATATTATCGTTAAATGTATGTAAGAGACTCAAATTTTAAAAATCAATTTTCTCTAAACAGTATTTTTTAAATTAACGTTTTCTGCCAATATAACGACAATGTGTGTTAGATATTGTATTTTACGGAATAGTGTATAATTATAATTTGTTGAGACACAAAATACCGAATGAAAACCATTGAAATGTATGAATGATTAACTGTAAGAATTATTAAGAGTTTGAAGTTTTCTAAATATATTCACGTATAATATTTGATTATTGGTTTAATTATAATGAATATGTCACTGTAATATGTTTCATATTAGCTATTAAAAAAGTGAGACAGACTTATCATTTATAAATATATACTTAACAATTACGTAAACTACATAACTGACTTGACACATACAAAAGGTTGTTCACCCAAATCGTTATCAAATAGTACTTCAGTGGATGAAATGGTCAAGTAAAAATTAAAATTTATGAACATATTTATTAACGAGTCAAAGTACAGAACATAAATTGATTTAATAGTAATTTTGTTACACATTAGTAAATAAACTTGTGACGTAAAAGACAACATAATATTAATAAAACATGTCCACATAAATAACAAAACGTCATGTTTGCAGAACAATATGAGGCGTGTATTTCCAAAGTGAACTTATCACTTCAAAAAAAATCTGACAAATGCAAGAAAACTGTTTATAGTATCGATATTACATATTTTTGTTGTTGTATCCATTTGTAGTGTAAACTACAATTTGCAATGGAGATAACAAAAAAATATGTAATAACGACACCGTATAGAGTTTTTTGGAATTTGCCACATATCTGTTTAAGTGAAATAAGTTCACTTTGGAAATACATGCCTCATATAAGCATTACCCAAATAGCTATTGCAACACGGGCCAAGAAAGAAAAATGCCCATTTTTCGAAAGCTCTGACGAAAATTTGTATGAAGATTCAAAACACTTTAATTTTACATATATGCAATAGCAGAGTTTAGTAGCTCAATGAAAAGTATAAAAATAATCTACTCAAGAAAAAAATGTGTATTACTGGTCATACTCTCTTACTAACTTTCTTAAATTCGAACAGATGAATTGATGAATAGATTTGTTCGAACTATTGTAAAAATCATAAACATTTGCTCTCCTGGTTTGTGATAAATCTATAAAATGCAATTAAAATTTTGAAGAATGTAGTTCATTTTATTGAAATGAATTTGATGAGTAAGATTTGTTTTTCAAATATTTTTTGCCTTTATTACTTTGGCGCAGAGGTTCCCAAACATTTTCGCCCGTCGACCCAAGGCTGCCAAATATTGAATTTTGGGAGTCCACGAGATTTACTCCGTGTACCTCCATTTGAATCTCGTGGATCTCAAATTTTTGCTTGCTGATATGGACCTCCAGCAAGTCGAAATCAACCCCGGGGCTCATATAGACCACTTTGAAAATCTGTCCTCTGGTGCCTATGAGAAAATTATGTCTCAGTTTAAAACGAGGGGATTCACATTTTCTTTTCTCTCAACTCTCATGGTAAGTGTGAAAATGCAATGTTATACAAGCTCTCTGTAGATCAATTTCAATTACACAATAACAAAATTATGAAAATAAATATATACTGTTACATTTCTATGGCTTAATTCTTATGTGCCCTATGATGCGATCCAATAATTTAAAATTGTTCGAATAATCGTTGCACTTCTCTGGAGAAAGAGTTTTTTTATATCAATTTCTAATGTCCTATCGAGAACACGGGAAATTCATTTTTCACCAGTGTTATATTTAAGTTAGACACGGTTTTTGTAATCTGAAGTGTTGTGAATAAAAACATTGATATTGTCTATATTTATAAATACAAGTAGTTCGATCAAAGTCTGGTACGTGATGATTCCGTCTTAAATTCAATTATTTATTATAAAATTTTAAAGTGATAAAATAAATACTGTCACTTGTGCCAGACATTTCAAAGTCCATTTTTCCAGACATTACAAAAAAGAGTTATTTATAATGTCAACAAAATAAATGCAACTGATAAGAGTTGTTTTTATTATTACATAATATATCTAAATTCTATCGAAATAGTGTCTGGTTCCTCCAACATCCGCTTTCGTATCCTGTTCTATATTAGAACGTGTTTTATAAATAACAACTTTTTAACTGTAAAATAATAAGCATTTCTTAATTAAACTAATATTTTTTTATGAATTGCATGTAGGTCAAATTTGGAATTTTTAATAAAAAAATACATGGCGGTTGATAGGGTAATTTAAATTCGTTGAGTTACAATTGAAATAAACATTAATATTCCTAAATAATCAAACAGATATACGCAAGTGTGTTTTTGTCTGTATGTATTTGTGTTATTTATTGTCTTTGACTAGCAAATACATTAAACTGAAACTTGTATCTTCTCTGTGTGAGAAAGTATGGTTACATTTTAGTGGAAATAAATAAACAAATAATCAATTGCAACCTCCAAAACAAAGAAAATTTATAGTAAATATTATAATTTATCCCACGATTATCAAATACCAAAATATTTGCATATTTACAATGTGACACACTTCATTCAATATTTAAATAAATTTAGAGTTTATTGAAAACAAAATTTAAAGAAATGTGTTAATTATGACAACTTGTATAATAATTAGTAATCGGGTATATTTTTTCACCAGTTTCACCTGTTACAATTTTAGCTGCGTTTCGGCTGTTATTATTTCAATATAACAAATAGTATTCCACAAAAGACTAACAGTATATAAAATGTAATATTTATGTGTTTGACTATGTGGGCTAAAATCATAGATATTGTAAATAAAAATGATAAAATGCAATCGCGTTTATGCATCATTCACGTTCATCGCCCATTTACAAATTCGAAAAACCATAAAAAAATTATACTGAAATTTTGTTATATTCAATGAAAGAAAAATTGTGTAAATGTTTAAAGTTGTATTTCTATATTACACCCATTGGCACGTGGTGAAAAAGCTTAATATTTACGTTTTACAACAATGTTATTATCTTAAAACGAGATTTTGTTTCGTCAAATTTATAAGAAAGTTTTGTAAGGATTCAAAAAACAACATTCATTATACTGATTTTTTATATTTTTTTTATTTCTTTTAAATTCGTGAGATAGAAATTCGACCCGTAGTACGTAACGATAAGCGCTTTTCATATATAAAATCCATTTTGAGGAGAGCAATTTTCAATATACGACATTTTTTAATACTATTAAATAAATATTGCTGTGGCTTTTTCCATATTCATTTGCTCATAAACTCTTATGTATTGTGGCATATTAAACAAATTAGACAAACAATACAAAACGATTAATTCGGGTCCTGACAGTTATTTTAATATTTGTTGCAAACCGCCCTGAAAAAACATTATTTTTTCCGGATATAACCGGCGTTATCAGTATCCGGAAAAGTTAGTTATTGTACTCAACCGTAGATTAAAATACCAATCAAGATTTTTCAAGAAAAGTTAAGACACGGTACTTGTTTTAGACATACTTTTAGCATTCAGAGATTAAATTTTAATAACTTCGAAGTCTGCATTATTCATGCTTGTTTGCATAGATCATCTCAACGCCGTGCACGACTTTTTTTACCGCTATTTCAGACGAAATAGTTTTGATTTCAAAGATATATATAACTTTTAACACAGCTAGACATCAAACCTGACTTGTCAATATTTAATTTTGCTCATGTCTGCTGCCTGATGTGTTTACTTTGTTCATTCATTCATTATTCATCAAAGTAAGTGAACTAAACAATATGCACAAATAAACAAATATCAACGAAACACAAGACATGTACACAAAACTCCACAGGAATGCGACCATTGATCTGTTTAGTTTTGTTTATACAACAAACTTTTCAAAACAACGAAAAGGTATTTTACCTACGTCAATCGAAACCGGTGATCGAAAAAGTTTACTCGACTCACAATAATTATAGGCGGGGGTTTTTTCTCGGTTAATAAATACGATATTTGCCGGTAGGTGCCGATACATTTTTTATAATCACTGATGTCATTGACATAACTTTTAATAAGAGAAAATCGTAAATAAACATTATCACATGCTTTGGTAATTGGTTTTCCCTAATATCTTAGTGTAAATATGACCTTGTTTGTTTTGCGTATTATTTATCATTATGATTGGAATGATAATAGATTCCCTAAAAATAAAGTAAATTTAAATCATTTTGTCTTCGCACAATTTACCTGTTTTATATTGATAATTTAACCCTGTATTAGAAGAAAACAACAAATTAGCCTGTCCAGGAGTATGGACGTGCATATGCGTCCACTTAATTGAAGAAGTATAGACATATACGAGTATCTCAATCGCCGAGCAATAAAATATTCGTATATATTATTTATGCATCAAATAAACATTATACAACAATAGTATTGCATACATTTAAGAAAATTCAAAATTTAAAGCTAGATTAGCGAAAAATTGACATCCAATTGCGCAACAGTAATTAAAAAACTCGCTCCTGGAGAGGTAAAATCATTTTTCGTCGCTTATTCGCAAGAAAGTTTATATTTTCAATGCTTACCCGTGGCGTCACATATGCCTTGGTAATTCCATCACCACACGCCCTTAACGGATGATATAAGCGCTACTTTTCGCTTCAAAAAAAACGAAAAAAAAAAATGGCTAAATTCGATTGATGTCTTTTACTTGTAAGTACTTTTTTTGTTTTTTTCCACCACTTACCCGCCAGTATTTACAGCCGCGATTGTGCGCCGTTTTCCTGACACCGCACGAAAGAATCTTTGATTTTATTTTGACCACTCCCATAGCAAAGCTGCATGGGATGGTATTACCAAGTACCGAAGCGCGAAATAAATTTATATAAGTTGTAGGCTATCTAATTGCCCCATAGCAACTCCTCAGTGGCATGAAGTGCCCTGTACACCCGGTGTGTTGAATACTCAATCAGTCATGCCGCCCAAGCCCGAATCTGATGAGTTAAATTGGGAGTCCATTTGAAATTTCTTCTCAAAAAAAGACCAAGTCAACGAAACCAAGTCCACGTGTCCGATAGGATCCGTGTAAGGACGGATCCTGGTAAATAGCTCTTTGCGGGTATAATCATTAATGGACATTCCCATAAGACATGCTCAGCAGTCTGCTGGTCATGCCAGCAAACACAGTTGTACTTGTAAGTGCTTGTTAAAATTAATTTTACATGTTTTATCTTACTTAACTTTCATTCCATTTTTGGGCGTTGGGTATATCTAATATTTACGGCGGGTTATAGAAGGGATAATATATACATTATCGACAGGTTTTGATATAAAACGATGACCTATAGATGTGATGTCACTTCGTACATAATTTCACATTTTTAATCACATTTACAAAAGAACTTAATTTATCAAACTTTTTACCTTTTAGACAAATTGTCATTTTTAATTGCCGACCGTAGGTTATTGGTATATATGTATATAATAAAATATTTAAAATTCTGTTTAATATTCATGATAATATTTTGTACTATGAGTGGGACATAGTATTCAAGTCAACCCAATATTAATTAATGTATTTCAATTTTAAATAAAGTTACGTTGGCCTCGTAATAGTACGAGAAAGAACTATTACTATTTAAATTCTGAATGAATATAATTTTTACAATTACAAATACAATTTAGAGATTTTCTAATAAAATTGAAGGCATAAATATATATTATGATGGAATTTATAAATGTTACGAATGATTTTCTCGCTATCATATTGCGGTAACAACCTGTAGTGGTTTACCACAGCTGTTTCGACAAAATTTAATAAATCACTGCTTACTTAGACATACGAGTATTAATATTCTTTAGTAGTACGGTCCAAACTCTAGATTGTATCATAAGTGCCTAATCATTTGCTGAGTATTAATTTCACTAAATGTCACATGTATATTACAATAACTATCTAGTTCAAGGTACATCCTTAATTTTATTCATTTTGTATTACAAAGTAATTTATAGTAGGAATAAATATTCGACAATTAGACATTAAAGTTATTTTTAAATCAAATTTGATTTGATAATATTTTTAGACTAAAAAACATCACAATGATATGATTGAAAAAAAAACAATAATATACGTAAAATTGTTGTATAAATAATAATTGTTTTACAATACGGAAAATTTGAATAATTTGATGGTGTATATCAAGGGTTCCGGTCGATCGCGAAGCAAAATTTTGTTGATCCCAATTAGAATTGTGAATTTTCTAGAACAAATTGGTTTTGCTAGATTTATGGTTATTTTAAGATTATTAACGATATTTTGTCTATTAAAATAAATATTTTAAAATTTCAAATACTGAAAAATTAGCTATAAGAAAGATTATTGTTAGAAGTCGATCGCCATGAAAATTTAAATTAAAAGTAGCTAGTATGAGGTGGCCGGACAGGGACAAGCGTCTACCAAAGTTCCTTGAAATACATTTTTGAGAGTTATAGAATTATCACAGTTAACAGCGTGATCTACTCTCCTGAGTCTGCTTGTCTTAATAATATTTACTATGGTGGGAGTGCATTTCTCAAGGTGCCCAGCGTTAGCACTGATTTGAAATCCATGAAAGTCTTTAACTAATTAAAATATTCTTTTGAGTATCCTACTTTGGACATCTTCTTGGTCTTTACTTATCTTTTTTTTTGTGTATGTACCTGGATTTTTCTGCCAGAGTTTTAGAGTTCAATATGCTCTTTAGCATAATGACAGCGACGCCAGGAAGGTGTGTCGGGAGAATCGTTTTACCTCACATGCTAACATTGTGCGAGAGCCCTACGTATCAGTCGAACGATCTTGACCCCACCTTTCTTAATGCTCCCCCTTCCCATGCAAGAATTTCAAAAAGGCCCCCATTAGTAATATTAAGTGCATACCTGGTTGATTGGACCCTGATGTTTTGCATGACATCGCTGTTGTTTTAGCCATGCATTACTTAAAAAACATTGTGTTTTATTTTCTTAGATTATTAACGAATTTCAGGATCATCATATTCTGTACTGAAATGTTGATTCA
>JAPMAE010008327.1:0-11199 GCA_036584705.1 Rhyacophila sp. 25_7 | reverse complement strand
GGTCCACCACTACACGCCAGAAATGAAACAGCAGTCGAAGCAGTGGGTGCAAGCCTGTGGTTCAGTGTCAAAGAAAACAAAGTCGATCACATCTGCCAGAAAAGTTATGGCCAGCGTGTTTTAGGATGCGAAAGGAATCTGTTAATTGATTACCTTGAAAAGGGTAGAATAATTACAGGCGAATATTACTCCAGCCTTCTTGACCAGCTGGACGCCAAAATTCGTGAGAAGAAGCCTGGCTTGAAGAAGAAAATATCTTTCACCAGGACAACGCACCTGTACACAAGGGTGCGTTGGCAATGGGAAAACTTAGGGATTTGGGGTACGATTTGCTCGGCCATGCTCCCTATTCTCCTGATTTGGTACCCTCAGACTTCCATCTGTTCCTAAACTTGAAAAAATTTGTTTCTGGGAAGCGCTTTGCATCCAATGAAGATGTTGATGAATATTTTCACAGCCTTCCAGACTCTCATTTCCGGGAAAGAATACTGATGTTGGAGAAGCGCTGGACCAAGTGTGTTGAAGTCAAGGGAGATTGTGTAAAAAAATAAAATCATGTTTAACTGAAAATTGCAGTCTTTCATTGTCAGGCTGAGAAGTTTTCACTTTACTCTCTTATAAAAGTTATCATTTTCATACTGAATAAGTACAGGAATACCTTGATTATTGAGGTTTTTATTATAGCAATTCTCGATTTATTGCGGTTTATAATTTAAATTTAATAAGTCGCCCTCGTTAGGCTAGTTGGTAAAGTATATGCCTTTCAAGTGGGGGTCTCGGGTTCAAGGCCCGTGCTGGTGCAATTTTTTTAAAATGTTTATTCATTTGTATTGTAGCCAGGACACGAACGCGAAACGGTTGCCCTAATAATTGACAATTATTACTTGTAAAAAAACTCAAAACAAACTTCACAATGTGAAGATCCACATGCTTCGTTTCGTAGCGGATATTGTTGAAAGAATAATTTATATTGAAAATCCAGTTATTGAGCTCTAAATTAGAATAATCACCACACCGAGATGTGGTCTGTTTTTATATACTATACCTACACGCGGTTCACCAGTAATGGTCCACCTTTTATACTAACTTGGATAATCAAGGTATTCCTGTATTTCACTTCATAAACAAATGTTGAACATCTTTTTTTGTATGAATATTTTATCCAGTCCTAAAACACATTTTGCTATGCTGAAATTTTCATTACTCCAGTATTTGTTCAGTGGAGTAGCTATCTTATAGCAAATTCATGCAAGCATGAGGGCCCATCCAGATAGGGCCATACATAATTTTTGTACGAGGCCCCAAAATTTTGAACTACATCACCGTATTTGTTATTACGAATTTCACTTCTACAGTGTAAGCTTTTTAATAAATTTATTTGATATGATAGATGAAAAATTACAAAATTTATGTTATGAATACTAGTTTTGTTTAGTTTATTTCTCAATAACTATGATTTACAACACTGATGCACTTTTTCCTTCTTTATTCTGAAACACATATGATTGTGAAATGAGTTCAAATTTTCTAGCCAACTAATTCATACGTCTTTCAAGCGTTGTCAGATATAGATATAGAGCCAATAAACATAGGCAAATATATAATATACTATAAGAATAAATTCCGCACATTCTCTCAACAGCAATAACTTAATGTTGCAGAATATCTGGAGGTGGTGACATTCATCTTTGTCCCGGGTGTATATCACACTCAGAGTCTGATATGTGTGTGGAAACGTTGAGTCACCTCATGAACAAATCACAAGTTGAGGTTATGTTCGGTCTCTATGATAAACTGTCGAAAATAAATGTTCACACACCATCGAGGTTACCTCCACGTGTGACAGCTTTAAGTTTGGAAAAAATAATTACTTCTTTTAAAGGTATAAAGTTCAGTTTGTGATCATTTTAAATATAAATATTCAAATTATGAAAAATACTAAATAATTCATTTTCAATTTTAACGGTAATTCTGTAAAATGATTATTATTTTTCAGGAAACTATGAAATAATAGAAAACAAATGCGGAGTTCTACAGCAATCGTTAGCAATTGTGCAAACCTTAAAATCTCCCGAAGTCCAGCAAATATATCTACTTATATCGTTAGAGAAGCAAGTATTGCAAAATATAACCACAAGCCGCGATTCCACTAGTATATTAACACAAGTAAGAAAATTTTTATCAATAGTTGATTTTCACAAATGATTGCCGACCTTAATCATTTTTCAATAAATCACACACATGAAAAATCGTCTAAAGTCTTCAGAAGAAGCATGGTTGCGAAGATGAAAAACTTATGTACTATTTTGACTATTTGTGCAAGAAAAATATATATATAACAGCTTAATTTGAATAGGAGGTAGTAGTTTATGTTTTTTAACATTATTTTAATGAATATCCTCTGATATAATTTGATTCTATTGCATATATTATATAGTCCTCTGGAATTTCATATGCTCAGCAGTACGTCTGTACATTTTCAAATATTTCATAAAAAGGTGCATTATTGCTTTCTTCAACTATATTCTAAATTCTGTCATAGATATTCGATAATTTATTGGTTGGGACTACTTAAGAGGACAAAAAATGTAAAATAAATTGATGCCTAAATAAGATGCCACCTTGAAGTAAAAGTTTTGTGATACTAATCATCCTGACGATGGTTTTCGAACATGTATAAAATAATTATGAGCATTGTTGTGCTTCGAAGAGTTTAAAAATTTAACCTCAAGTTGTTTTGATAACAGGCCATCAATCCATGGCATAAAAGTGAATTGATTTTTGTGAAACAGTTTTATGAAAAGAATTCAACCAGGAAGTGTTTAATAAACATTAGAGCTACCTTCACGTATATATGCATGATTGTAATTAATGAGAAAAACGTTGAATTTTTTGTTTCTTATATTAATCTTCATAGACAAATAATACGTTGAAACTGAATAGTGTGTAATAGCTAAATCGATTAACAAACTGTATTAGCATAGCTGAAATTTTTAACAATCCACTCTAATTTGATATGTGTCAATTATACTGATTATTAATATAGATGTCAGTTGAGCTTTTATTTAATATGTTCTTGATTTATAGATAATTGGTTAAAAAACTTGATTTCAATAAACCATTAAATTAAAATCCATGTATTGCAGATCAGCAATATAATAAAGAGCAGGCGTCAGCGCGGGCTGTCACTGGAGCGACTTTTAGCATTCCTCGTCAGCGTATACTCCTCAGCGACCGGTGTCATTACATTCTCAGAAGCGCAAGAAGAAAAACTTCACGAAACTCTTAGCGTCGCGCTGTTTGAAGATCGAAATAAAATTACTCTAAATTATGAAGATAGCAAAAGTGTTCAGACTCCTGAAAACTGCAGTGAATTTGCTGGCACTTTGATCGATCGATTAAAGGAAGTCTCCAAAACTAGAGAGGCATTTTTAAAGTGAGTTACTTAGTTTTTATGATGCTCAGTAAATCTTAATCCATTGGAAAATTTTGTAGAAATCTTTTAAGACCCATCTTTTTCACGAAGAACAGTTTTATCGTCATACAATTTAGTATTTATTTTACTAAATTTAATCAAAATAATTTAAAATCGTAGAATAAATTACCTCACGTTATCTCTCGGCACCTTGGAACTGAATTTTGGAAGCTAGAATTATATATCTTGATAAAATTGAAATGTACTGACAAAATAATAGTAAACAATTCCATTTCTTGTTGTTTTTAGATACAAATCAACCATTAAAACTTTTGATGAAGTATCTCCGTTAGAATACAGAGGAGTTCTACAGCAGTTGATGGATGACTTGTTGGACGTGGAAAAGCCAGAAATGCCTGACCTCAAGAGCAGAATGGATGGACTAAAACATCTTTTAAGAAGCGGACTCAGGTAATTAGAAACAAATTATTAAATATTTCAATTATGTTCTATTGTATGATGTTTATTATTGTGATTTAATTTAGTATAGCACTGTTATTACTTAGTGGCGATTCATTATATTGAAATAACAGTTTTTTTACAAACTGTATTTTAATATCTAGATTAGCTTAATTTATTAATTGGATGGTCCAGGAAATTATCAATGGGACAAACAATTATGTTGTCGAGACATTTATATTTGAATCGCCGAGTTGTAAAACCCGCTTTGGAGGTTTTTGTAAGTTTTGAGTAAATCACGAAAAACTGTTTTGTGTATATATAGTGATTTTAAGTGTTATTTAAGTTGTTTAATATCTTTCGGGATATAAATAAAAGTAGAATTAAACTTTATACTTTTTTTGTAAATAAAAGTATATACCGTATAATTAATAAACGTATTCATTATTAATTAATAAAAATAAATGTCAAATGATCAGACCAAAATTAAGACCATTCTCACTACACTCCGGTACATATTTTGCCGTATTTCTATAGAGATTATTAAAATGTCTGTGCGAATCGCGACATCTGATTGGTCAAAAAATTCAGAGCGGATTTTATAGCTCGCATCAATATTTGTTTTGATTTTTTGATGAAATATGATGGAATTTGCAACTCTCAATTGGTACATTGGTAGCTTTTTCGATAGACCGCCAAACTGCATTATTAACTCTTTTTATTCAAAAATTGGCCAGAACGGGTTTTGCAACTCATTTATGCATAGTAATAAATAAGTCAGTGAAAGTAATGCTCATGACTAATAGGAAACCAGGACTTAGAGCTATATATATATATAATAACAAATGAATTATACATACAGTAGTCAAGCTGTGATTCGCTGCGTATCACACTTTCAGATATTCATATGGATTGAGTGAAGACATTATTAATTGTTAAAACGTTTTTGATATTGAAGGACCTAATTGTTTATGTCTCCATTTTCCATATTTGAAATGTGAAATTTTACTAAATAATGGTGACTGAATTTCGAAGAAAATCTTTACAATACTGCTTTTAAATTAAACAAAATGTATCATACCAGAAGTCATTTTTTAGAATTTTTAATGATTTGGGTATATTTTTTCAGTATTATAATGAATACCACAACGAAAAAACAACACTCGCCCGGAAAACATCCTCTCGATAATCCTGTAGTCATAATGTTTGTGGTGGGAGGAATGACTGCTGAGGAGTGTTGCAAATTACATCGGTCTGTTCTGGTCAGCGGTTCTGATATCCATTTCATAATAGGATCCACATCGATTGTGAATCAAGTCGAGTCTATGCGGCAAGCTCTACTTTTAAATTAATACGTGAGACGGACTTGGACCAAATATACTACATAAGAAAAGAATATGATGAATATTTTACATTATTTTCGCATTTCGCCAACTATCATTTGCACTAGTTTCACCTATTTTGTAAAAATGTCAGCCGATTTGAGTTAATAATGTTATTCAGTGTCTGAAACATACCATATTTAAAAATATTACCTATGGAGAATCCTGTGTAAGAATCGATTTCAAAATCAAAATAAAATTATATTTATCCCTATTTTCCAACTGTAACAGATGTGAATTGTTTATGTTATGTTTTTTTCTTCAATTCAATATCTTATAACCTTGTTTGTTGTAAACGAAGTTTGAATAATTTATCACACAGTTATGAAAGTATTATATCAAGTTGTGTCTTCTTTGTTTTGCATTCTTTATCAAATACTGCTGTATGTCATGAGTTATTGAATGCAATTTATTTAATTTAATCTAAGAAAATAAATTAAGTTTGCCAATTTTATGATGGCATTTGTATGTTGCATTATTATTGTTGCAAAATTATCAAGCTGTGCAGTTCGATATTAAACATCACACTGTCAAATAATGGGTGCACTTAATTACAATAATATGTGTTATAGGAGGATACCAATGCATGTTACGATCAGAAAATAAATCAAATTATATCACCACAAACTATTTTTACTCTAAGTTAAGTTATCTTCATATTGACCTGTGTTGGTCGAATCCGTTTTATTGCAATATTATACAAGAAAATTTTAATATATTATCAACTCCTTAACTTTCTTCAACAACCGTTTCCACAACCATCTTTTCACTACTTCAGTCATAAAGATGCTGTGTCTCTTTTAATGCTACACAGTCTACTCAATTTAAGTCTCCGATGCCTATTTTTTCTTCTGGTCTTTTTTGTACATTTGTCTTGTAGTAGAATCGCTATACAGCACATACGTGGTTGTACTTTTACACACCCATATTCCAAATACTTTAAATGAACAAATTTAATACTGAAAATACTTTGGTTCTCCTATGTAAAATTACATAACTTTTTCGTTCAAATAACCATGTTGTAATTTGGCTAAAGCTCTCTAATTGATCGGTAAAACATTGGAATGACGCATAGCATAAATATGAAAGTTATAGTAATCGGTATATTCTCATGGTTCTTTTGTGTCTCAAGCTGAAGAAGGTGGCATAATTGAGTAATGAAACCTTATTTAAAAGTTCTGTATTAAAATGTAGTTTTACAAAATAATAACTATGAATATAAGAAATACTAAGGAATATTACTAACCTGTACTGTTCCAAATCTTGCTTTGTTATAATGGTTCCAGCATCTGCCAAATCTTTTGCAAAGACATCTGATAAAGAGCCGTTATAGAGTTCGTTGCCTCCTTTTTCTGCAATTATTCTTAACGTATTGCAATAAGCTTTGCTTGGGAAAATCAGGCTGTTACCTTTCTTGAGAGAATCATCACTATTTACGAATACTTCTCTGGAAACAATTTCAATAATTGAATTGTCTATTATCAAATATTTTAAGTGTTGTAGTCGAAAGTGTGAACAAATTAATGTAATAGCTTCTAATATTATGACAAAAATATTCAAATACTCGAATAAGAATTCATAAAAAAGTATTGTTTTACACATCAATACAAGCATATGAAGAATGCTAATGAGTTGGTCATGTGCTATTCACCTTAGATTAGGATCAATCTTCACATGTTTATTAGAGCTTACACTATCCCACTGCGCCTTTGACATGTTATACCCTGTGCGACATATTTCAAGAGACGGTTCTATGAGCTCACGCCACGGTAATACTCCGAAACGTTCATGTGCTGCAACATAACCTCGAAGTTCTCCAGGTACGGCGATTCCGAGAGGACCTTTGAAAAGAATATCTCGTTTGATAAAATATAAACAGAAATTACATCCTACTAACTATCATTTCTTGAAACTTAACTGAGCCAAATTAAACATGCAATTCAAAATAAGCAAACTTTCCATCAGACAGTAATACATTTATGTAATTAAATGTTTCTATATTTTAGAGTTTAAACCTCTACTGGCTAATATCACACATGCTATTATGTGCTATGCCGTGTCCAGATTTGTATCAAATTATTCATATTAATATACATATTTGTGAAACGAATAATAATATTTCATAAAAGGGATCATGGGCATACACAGTTTCAAAGACAATTAAGAAATTCGAAGTAAATGAATTCTTTGTGTTTTCAAGTCGAACTTGCTGAGTAAGTAATTCAATTTATTGTTTATTGATAGTGTACTATGCTTAAAAACTCTGTCTTGGTATGATAAATTCCTTATTATTTTTTTATTGAACATTTGTTTACTCAATTGGTCTTATCGAGTCATTGAAATGGCTTATAAAGAAGTTTGTTTTATGAATAATATGTATAAGTTCTGCAGAATGTAAATATTTCGCAACATTTCTGTAAATTATAATGCCTACCTACATATTGCTCATTTGTGTGATAGTATATTTTGCCTTTTCTTTGTGTGATTGTTAGTCATTGAAATCATCACACAGTATAGAACTTATAAAGTTATTTTATAGAGTCATTGCTTGTAGAAAATATTTATACCTTCCCGAGCATTTTCATTGTTTTTGAACATGTCCTCAGTCGCTTTCAATGGAGCAGCGTCACGAGCATTCAGCGCTATTGCAGATTTCGTAGCTCTATTGTAGATGGTCATAAAAAATCCTCCGCCGAGTCCCATACTCTGCATGTTGACAAGTCCATTGCAGAACATGGCGGCAATAGCAGCGTCTACTGCCGAGCCATTTTTTTCAAGTATTTTACTATAAAAAACATACATTTTGTAACTGATTTTGCCTTTCAAAATATTTAGAGTTAGACTATTTTAGTCATTAATAGGTGCGTATATTAGACACATTTGTAGGCAGTTAATAACAGTTTAACTCTTGACCATCATTTTTTAGGTGTATGTACATATATGTAAGAAACAGTGTGTAAGTATACTCATAAAAATGTGAGACTTCTATTATTCATCTGTTGTCAATAATTGTTGCGTCGATGAATGGAAATTTTTCTGATTGGTCTGTACTATATTTGGCTTGCAAAACTATGAACTCAAATTGAACTTTTTTATTTTATTTGTCTATCAAACATATCCATAGGATTGCATAGACAACCATTTTTCATTAAATTTTGCAAAATTTGTTATTATCATAGTGTTTTCTAAACCATTAAAGATTTAATTTTGAGAATGATAAGATACAAGATTTTTAAAATCGTTTCCATAAGAATACTTGAATTCTTATTTAGATAGAATAATAAAATTGCCTGATAATGGTAAAAAGATATTGAAAACCATATGAAATAGAAAAACATAAACACTTCAATACTTTCTTTTGTACATATAAGTTTTTCATAAATAATGAACGTAGTGTTCCTATTTTTTAAAAATAGACTCAGAATTGCTATATATTAAAGAGAAAACAGTTTTCCTTCTGCTTTCTTAGGGAGCTAAAATTTTAAAGAAATCTTATATAATTTTCGTTTGCAAAATAAATAGGTAACACTATTTGACACCATAGTGAAGTAAAGGTTTAGTTAAAAACTTTATTGCCCATTTGTTGCAGTTTTATACTATCACTACCCAGAAATTCTAATGCTCCTTACATCAGTAATGAATTCCAGAGCATGGGCAAAAGTTTCGAAAGGACGCCTAACAATTTATGTAAAAAGTATAAAATTAAATATGTATGCCTAAATTACAATTTTGAAGAAAAAACTAAATTGATTAATATATGTATCTCCAAAAAAATATGTAGATGTCACTAATTCAAGGTTTTTAACTGAGTATCGAAAATGCGATTCTTGAAAAAAAAACCGATATTATTTACTGAAAGTAATTTATTTAACGTAGTTTCTAATTAAAATATACAAATCATATGACTCAGATATGTTACAAATGTAGTATTTTGTGAGCGAAGCCATTTTTAAGCGGACAATTCGTTCCGACCTTCAGAAGCCATTAAAATCGGCGGTGTTATTTGTTTCCATCGAATACGAAATCAATAAAAAACAAGAAAATTAATATAGTGTTGCAGAGTTTGCGGTTTTAGTGCTTTATCAACATATACGGTAATAGCAAGGAGTTCAAGGTTATGTGTAGGTGAAGTGATAAGGGAATGACAATTGAAACAACAATAAAAACATTTTTATATACTTTAATAATATGTCAATGAATCATCGCGATATTAGTATTTAAAAAATACTAAATATGCTCCAGATTTTGAATAATTTTGCGAACATAGGTACCTATGACAAAGAAAATTAGTCTTACAAAATAAGAACTACATTAGGTAGGTAATTAATATTCTTAAATATTTTAAAGTAGTAACACAGTTTTTTAAAAACAATAATATTTATAAAACATTGTGTTGAGGGCACTATTTATAGAAAATTCAGCAGCCTTCTGGAACCATGTTTTGGTCGCTTTGTCAGCGACGTGGGTTGTATATTTTCATTATATCCAAGGTGATGCAGTCACGACAGCCCGAGTGTTCCATACAATGTCACCATGCGGCGGTTATCGAATGATACTCGTTATAAAAATTCGACTATCGTCACTGGCATCGCGTTCCACTGATTAAATAATATTAAAGATTGAGCATTTTAACAAACGATAAAAAAAACTCAGTCTGTCAGTCCACGTAAAAAACAATCACAAAATCAAATCGTACGCCGTGCCGTCGGAATATTCTGCGCGGTAGACGCCACATCGATTAATGTTTCGTTTTGGCTTCAGTTTTCTTTTGATTATTTTCTGTGTTCATTAATTTGGTTAAGATTTTTCTTGAATGGCCTGAAGGATCGTGGTGATTCGTGTGCTCGCTCACTTCTTTCTTTGATCGTTGTTTGCCGCTATGTCCTGAATGCATATGCTTGTCAGGTTCATAATTGTAGTGTTCGTATTCATCCAAATGCGTTTCCGACATGTTTGTAAATATGTAGTATTGAAACTATTACACAATGTAAACAGACTAAGCTCACTGAGACGCAGATTACTGAGAGAGTCGATCACTAATGGTGTTAGCGCATTTGGAAATCGCTAATAAAGGTGCCAGTATCTCGCGGCGCATGCGCACAGCCCTGGTCTTTGATTGGTCGATTTAATTTCCACAGGGCGGTTAAAAAATATCTATTAATCAATATTAAATCACCGATTTTAATTTCAAGATATCTAGGCATGGATTGTTTTATTTTACGTTAATTACTCATTGAGTTTTTAAAGATCAGAGCCAAGAATATATATATATGGATATATTCTAGAGTTATTATTTTTCATTTTGAGGTTTGTAGGAATTCTTTAACCCCGGGGTAAGTTTTTAATTACGGTGACGCAATTGGATGATTTTTTCCCTTAAATCAAACTTTAAATTTTGAATTTTATTAAACATATGCAATACTATTGTTGTATAATGTATATTTGATGCATAAATAATATATATGAGTAGGGCCAGATTAAAACCCTTAAGTACCTTAAGCATTAACTAATTTTGGTGCTCCCTTACGCTTCTAATTCAAAATTTGTCACCACTAAAATGCCGGTGAGACTTGTCAAATGGCCCATTGTGGTTACTGGGTCTACAAGCGATCCAATAAGCGATATCATCAGCGGAGAAATCAAGCGATAACACTGGATTTTTAGCTAAATGTTGATTTTCTTCATCTTTTATAGACAATAATTTCACTGTCATGATCCACTAAAAATCATTTTTGGCAATTATTTGACCCCCAAAATGTATTGCAAAGACATTCAAATCGATATTTGCAGATAAATTCGGCTCTTAAACATTTCTGTGGTGCCCCCCTTTCCCTTGATGCAAACACGTGCTTACGTTGGTTATTAAGGGTTAATTCAACACTGTTCGGGTATTTTATTGCTTGTGTTTCACATACACATACGTCTATACTTCTTCAAAGCGAA
>JAPMAE010008317.1:0-10099 GCA_036584705.1 Rhyacophila sp. 25_7 | reverse complement strand
ATCTTCTTTAAAAGAATACAGATGGTTCTAATAGAAATTCTCATTAAGTAAATAATATATTTCAAACTATTTCTGAAGTATGTATTTGTAGAAAAGTATTATTTTGTCTTTTATGCGCACTACAAGAAACTACAGTTTATAGAAATGTAAACAAACTTATTATTTGAAATTTATGATTTTTAATGTTATTATAATTGAATAAATAAAAAATAAATAGTTTTTCTGGTGTCATCTGCACGTATTCATTTGAAATTAAATATAAGAAGCTTTATTGCTAAACTCTAAACTCTGCTAAAGTTGAAAATACACAATTTTATGTTTGACGTCATAAATAACGGTTGACAGTTATTATTTTAAATATTCTTAAAACTATATTCAAACTATCAAAATCGTATGGTGGCAACTATGCCAACGTTTTCTAAATGAGGGTAAATAAATATTTTATAAAAAACACCACAAAAGAAAAACTATATATTATTTAATAAACTTATCTTTCAAGACAGTTGGAGGACCAGTTTTAAAATCAGGGAAGATAATAATTATGCAGAGACTGACGCGATGGAATTAGAGATTCTTTTTAACAAAGGTATGATTTCAAACAATCAAAATTGCAACGATGTACTTGTAAGCATGTCCTAACTATATAAATAAAAATTTCCCTGTAAATTAAAGACGGTAAGAGGGGAGAAGAAAAGATTACGAAAAAATATATATAAGGGTGCGATTGCCACCCGGTCTCCCACTTATTTTGCAGACGTTTTTTTTTCCATCTCTTAAATTATTGTACACCTTTTGTGTTCGCGTAAATCAATAGGGGAGGCTCGGGTGGAATGAGGTGAATATCTCCTTTTTGCATATAATTGCGTTTTTTCATTCTCTCTCGTAAAAAGTAAAATAGGAGAAGGAATTTTACCAAAGACGCTTCTTTGATGTTGTCGATACTTTTTTCTTCTTAAGCTAGCGCTATTGAAATTGAATTTTAAATTAATTTGTTTTTCTCCAATTTGATGCGTTTTTTTCTATATCAAGTATTTGTGTTTTATTTTTCATTTTAGATTGCGAAATGTTCGACAAAAAGATGAATTAAAATATAATTGTTACTTTGTGTAGCTAATTGTATTTGAAATTTATAAAAAGAAGCTCTCAATTAAATTGATATATTTTTGATTTCTGATAATTACTTAAACTAGAGATGGACCGTCAATAGATCAACAAATGCTTGTTTAATCTCAATTTACCATATTCCGAGAAAAATGGTGTTGTTTGTCATTCTTATAAAATAATGTACACGCAATATAAAATATATAAACCGAACATAATTCATTGCAAACGAAAGCGATCTGGTTTTAAAAGTCCTATGTTATTAATATTAGCATAAGGTTATACATATTAGGGAATGTTTTTCAAAAAGTTATGCACAATTCCAGTAAAAGAGGGAAATATTCACATGTGAAGTTTGAAGAAAAGTAATTGATCGTTCAAAAATGTTTGTATATAATTAGATTTAATCTGAAAAACATCTGGAAGCAATATGAATTAAGCATTGATGTTTTTATTATTAGACTCTAGATCAAAGATTCCCAAACTTCCCCCATCCTGTAGACCCGCTGCCTGCTGAATTTGTAGGGGTTTACGAGATTCAAATCAGGGTTCACTTACGTATTTACATAGAAATTTTACGAAGATATCCAAAAAGCATTGCAGTTTTAATAATATTGATTCTTCTCTAAATGACATTTCACTGATATGATCAAAAAATATAATTTTTTCTTGATTTGACAAACGGCTCGCTCGTCAAAGTAAAATTTACCAATGAGCTTACGTGAGGTTCCAAATGTCCCAGCCTTCTCTTGATTCAAACTCGTTAATGGTTATAGATCCATCTTTCGAATTATGAAGATTTCTATTTACAGACTTTTAAAAATATCTGAAAATCTGCCCTGAGATGTAATTCATAGATTCAAATTTCAAAACCCATATTACCAATTAAAACACCTGATTCTAAAATTTCTCCAACAAAGATTTTACGTGCGGATAGTATTTTTTAGCAAAGTATTTTTTAATTATTTAAGACCACCGTAAAATATATAATATACAAAATGTTATGTATATGTACATACATTTGTATAATGGATAATATGTTTCTTCTCCCACACAAGATGCATTGATCTAATATGCAAGCAATTACATCTCATAACGGCGCGTATTAAATATTAAATAAGCAACTGACGGGTATCGCGGGGTGAAATGAGAAAATGCGAAAGAAAACATAATGTAACGCAGTGATTGTCATTTGTCGGCCCGCAGTCTTGAACATATATAAATATGATTCTCCCTTATTATGATAACCATAAGGACAAATTAGTTATTTGCTGTTTCATTAAAGAAATAAGCCCATTTAGTGATGATTTCAAATAGTACAAGTATATGTATGTAATAAATCTATATAATCTCCAAAAACATATTATTTTTCTTATTATATCGATACTTCATGTTATAAAGATAACAAATTATTCTCATTTCTACTGTCTCTTGAAAAAAATTACATAAACGTAAAAAACGCCATAACTAAATATGGACGTCGTATTAGAAGCGTCTAGTTACAAAAAGCGATATAAGTACATTTCAATATTTTCGGCAAGCATTTTTTTATGTTTCAAGGTCAAATTTTGGTTTTATGTTAAGATTCTTTATTTTTATCATGTTCTATGTTTAAATTAGAACAAAATAATGGGTTTTATTGGCTGATAAGCTTGAAAATGTCAACAGATTTGAAATATTCCAATGCATAAAAAAAATATTTTTTATTTTTTTCAAAAGTTTATATTAGGTTTTGGGACATAAAATTTTCACACATAGTGTAAAATTTTACAATGAATGCGAACGTATTTTTTTCTTCATTTTGATAAAATGTGCATATATCGCTTTTTGTATCAAGACGCTTCAATTATAATGTATACTACTATCTACAAGTATCAATGCTGTAGGAAAAATAAAGGACCGCCGATCCAACGTTTTTGATTACTGGCATGGCGGGTATCTGGCCTGGTACAGTGCGGTGTTTTATATTTCTACTACGAGACACAATAGGAAGTGATTGCCTAGTAGATTTTCATGAAAATGTAATGGAAACAACGCGAAGCGTAATGGAAAATATAAACCGAGACGTGATTATTAAGTTTTTGCCGGGGGTGTTCTGGATTCTTATTAGGGAAAAGTAAATGATGGAGTGTGGAGATTGGGGTGTTTGTTTACGAAGCGCGGAGAATGGATTTGATATATCGAGTTATTACGTGGTCTGCGGTCTTAGTGTAGATTTATCATGTTTTGATTGCAAATATTCAGCCATTACAATAGTTGAGTTTTGATGAATCTTATGTTAGTTTGGGATATATTTTTTTATGAAATGCAACCTGATCTAACATTTTTTTTAAAATATTAACCGATAATTTGCATAAGTGAATTTTTAAATGACGGTTGCACAGTTGTGTAGAAAAATTTAACATTAATACAGCTTCAAATTTTAAATTTTATTAAATGTATGCAAGAATATTGCTTTATAATGTTTATTTGATACATTCTCGTAAATAACATATACGAGTACATATTTTATTGTTTAGTGGTTGATTTACATATACGTCTATACTTCTTCAAAACGTTTGAAAAATTTTGAGAGGACGCATATTATGCGCGTCTATACTCGTGGAGGGGTTAAAACATAATTTGCAAGATAAATTTGAATTGAAAAAGCAGAAGTATGATTACAACATTATCATCAAAAACAAAGAAATGACAAATGAACATTCAATATAACTTGAACAGGAGTAGTAATCTTTTATTTTTGCTTAAAAATTCACAGTTTGCCGAGTTGTGAGATTATGTCTGGCACAGAAAAGGTTAAATAATGAAATATTCAATATGAATTATTAAAGTAAATATATTGTCTACCTGACATTTATTATACAAAAAAATGAACTATGAATATATTCGTACTACAAATTTTATTTACCCATATTTACTTCGAACCGAAACATATGAATCTTCACTGCATATCTGAAAATTACCATAATCTAGACTTGAGAGCGGTTCTATTGTCTGGGCCTCGCAATAGCTGAAATACAGCCTTATTCTTCTTCTTACGTATATGTAAAATGTCGTTAAAGTAGATTATTTTGTTAAGCTAAATGATTGGTTTCTGTTTAAAATAACTGTTTACGGGTTACTTTTGTTAGAGGATAAAACATTCATAATGTATTAATATAAATCATGCAAAAAGATACATAGTCAGATTTTGAGAATCTACCACTGACTTGCCAGTATACGCAATCACGATTATGTGCAGTCGTCGACCTGACACTTTCACAAATGAAATGCTTTTTTTTCTCACATATCATTTCAAACCTGTAACTAGACAGTTAGTAAGATTGTTGGTCAAATATGGAAAATTAATCTTGTTAATAAAAACATTCTTTACTCCATGTATATTCATAAGCTTCAGAATTTTGGTATACATATATTCGTAGCTGGTAAAAAGTTCCCAAAAAAGCCCAAATTAGTTTTTTATATATATTTTAGTTGACAATAAAATAGTTAATTATATAAATTTCTACAATATGGCAATTGTATATTTAAAGCACAGATTCCCAAAGTGGTCTATCTGTACCCCCGGGGTTGATTTCAACTTGCTGGGGTCCATGACAGCGAGAATAAATTAGGATCTATGAGATTCAATGGGGGTACAAGTATGTGAACCCCAATTTGAATCTCGTGGACCTCCAAAATTCAATATTCGGCAGGCAGAGGTTTACGGAGGATAAAATATCGCACGTGGTGTACAGGGCAAAAAAGTTTGGGAACTTCTGATTTTAAGGAATTATTAAAATTGAAAAGTTTTATGAAAAAAAAATATCTTTTCGGTTAAAATGAAAAATTATTAAAGCAACGAACATAAAACTTGATTTTCTGTGACGATATTTCGTGTAAATTTGTATCTATTAAATTTTATACTTAAAAACTCAAGCAAAACTATTACAACACCTAGAATGCAAAGGGTGATGCTTTATGTCGTTTTTTTATGATTTCTTAAAAATCAAAAAAAAAAATTTCCTTCTCTGTATTACTTAATTATTAAACCAGACATTTTTACCTATATATATCATCCCTCTTTTTATGTATTCTGTATAAGTATGAGGCATTTGTATATGGATCATGCCTTCAAAACATTAGAATTTCTCCCCATTACTTGAATGGGTCTCCCATCTACGCACTAATATTTATTTTAGGAAATATATACCGAGTGATACAAAAAGAACTTCAATAATTTATAATATGCAATACGAATGTTTGAGAGATATACAAGATTCAATTTTACAATAAATCATTAAATTCTATATTGTTGGTAATATTTTTGATATTTTAACAAGTTAACTACAAAAACTTAAATATTTACGTTATATAAGCGATTTCTAGTATAACAAATATTTTAAATGTTTATATATTCACCACAGGTAATGAATGATTTTTATATTTTTATTTGTACACAAAATTATCAAGAGACTAAGTACACTTGTATATAATTTAAAAAAACATGTATCGTTCGTTGAAACTACAATTAATATAAATAAAAACAATGTATCTTGAAATTTCTTAATTTAACACTTTCAATGCCGAGTTACCAAAAATTGCATATTCTTTTAAATTGTAACATATTCAAAAAACTTCTATTTCTTTGGAATCTCATATTAATTAAATGCATTTTATATGTTGGAATACTCTATTGTATTTTAGTTTTTATGAATTACGCATTATTTAATTTGCTGTACTTAAATTCATACGTTATATTTGTTGTATGCATATGTATATCTAAGTAAAAAAGACCATAAGATAATTAAGAACGAATTTTAAAATTGACACCGCTTGAACACTTCAAGAAAGTTTTTGAGTAATTTTGTAAAGAAAACTAAATTATTATAAAGAGATATTAAACAATATAATTCGTCAGCATACTGGCAAAAAGCGTTATATCGAAAAATTACCGTTTTGACCTAATAATTCAGTTTGATAGATTTTTGTACACTCTATCATCTGATAAAACGAGCTTAGCCATATTCATTCCTTGTACTTTATTCTTAATATTAAAGTATCAGTAACTATAACTCGATATTCAATAGTTTATTACTGGAAAAACACATTAAACCGAATAAAGATTATTTGGCTGATTAGATTAAGTATTTCTAGGTATATTATTATAAGATAGATTATAGAAAAAAAGTTGTCCTAACATAGTATAGTTAATGTGTGTGTGAGACTCTTTAAAAATCAATTTTCTTAAAACAGTTATTTTTGTCGTAACGCTTTCTGCCACTGATACCGATGATATATGTTCTGGTGTATATATATCTAGATTTTGAGGCCCGTAATCCTAGTATAGTTGATGTAAAAGTCAGCTCGTTACTCAAAATATAGATAGTAGGCAATACTTTGGTTGATTTTTCCAACACCCTGTGAAACGATCGTTTTTAAATTGCGTGACACGATTAAAAAAGAGATTATAGCGTTTTACGACAGCATATAAATTACAGTTAAAAGCAGAAAAGTTTATATTCGTTTTTATTAAAAACTATCTATTCATTCTTTCCCTTCTTAGTATAACTTTAGAAGTGGCAATTGTGATTTCGGACCATTTTTATACGGGCCGAGTTATTGTTTTATTTATCGTTTTTTACGTGATTTATTCTGACTATTAGTTTTACAAAATGCTTTCCGAAATATGACATTTAGCATACTTATGCTAATTTTTATGAATGTTTATCAGTTAAGATTGATTTCTTATGATTTTTTTTTAAATAATGATTTTGTTTCTTCCCAGTTTTAGTAAATGTTAATAGAGGTGAATAAATGCATACAAAATATCAGTTTACACAAACATATATAGTTATAATCACTATTCCATAAACAGCTTGATTTATTTTTGTAACCGTAAAGTTTTTGTTATGAGAATGAGTGGTTAGCCCTCTGCCCTGCCCCCAACCTAGAGAACCAAATCTGTTGGTCCATGGGAAACATTTGTCTCTTTATGAATGTCTTGAAGGTAAGGATATTCAGACAGGCGGGTCATTCTGTAAGGTGCAATGAATCTAGAACTCTAAAGAAAGTGTTTGAAGAAACTTCAGTAAGCACTCGACTCGTTGTTCGTCCCTGAATAAGATGGGCCGATAACGTAACTAAAGATGCAAAAATGTTAAGTGTGAATAACTGGAGAGAGAGAGAAAACTAGAGACAGAGAGGTATTTAGGGAGGTTGTGCAGTCAATAATGGACCCGAATCCATCGTAGCACTAATTTTTAATGTTATATAATAAATAGTTGCAAATTATTCACCAAGAATTAAAAAATACAACATTTTATCAAATCAAATAATTCGCTAAATAAACAAGAACACTAAAATTTTGATAATTTTTTGATGACCCCAAAAAATATTACAATTTATTTATAAAGAAATACAAAGTAAAAGTATGCTTGTATATTAAAAAATCTTTTAATTAAAAGTTTATTTGAAAGAAAAATAATATTTGAATAACGTATTTATAAATCACTAAAAACTATGTTTTTGTATTTATATTATGATATTAATTCTATTGCATAAATAACGTAAAGAATCGTACGACAAAAATTATACAACCAACTCATCAATACACCCTAGCAAAGTAAATTACAAGTAGTTAAGCTGAAAAAGTTTACATAATTATATAAAGTATGTTATTATGAAAAAGCTGATTAAAAATATTTGTACTATAGAGTTTGGTTGGCGGTATGAAACAACAATATTTTATCTCCATTTCGAAAAACCATCCCACAGCGATGAGGGTAGATTCTTCTGCGTTAGCCATTGCATCTTTACCCTGGGGTAATAGAGGGTGCACGTTACCCCTTTGGTAAAATTGCATTTAAAAAAATCGTTACCCCGAGCTGAGCTTGATATCCATGAAAAAATGCATTACTATCCCCTAGTGATTTTATAGGAGAGATAATACTTTCAACTTAGAAATGTTTTGTTTCGTGACGGAGAATAAGTTTCGTTTAAATCAATAAATATTTGAACGATGTACTTGTATATGTAAAAAAGTATTGAATTTATTGCATTGGGTCAAACACTCTGTATGAAAAAGTGTAATGTAATTTTAAAAAAAGATATTTAACCTTTTCTGTGCCAAACATACTGTGACAACTATGTTTACATAGAAACTTTACATTTATTTTCAAATGTATTGAATGTTTCTTTGTCATAACTTTGTTTTTAATGATTATATTATAGTCATATATCTGCGTTCTTATATTTATCATTATCCAAAATATTCAAATTTATTTAATAAACTACGTTTTAAGTTGTGAGAGTTAACTCGTTTCTGGTACTTAATTGGTTACTTATAATATATAATATAATGTTTAGTAAGACATAACACTTTAAATATAATAGATGCACATAAATTTAACGTGAGTTTAGTACCAGCTGTTAATAAACAAATGCCTGTTGGTTTAAATAAAGTAATTCATTTGCAAAGTAATAATACAAAAAATATACACATAAAGCATATCTTATTCACCAAACAAACAATAATTATTATGCTGAATATAAAAAGCCAAAATCTATTCATAAAATTGTAACGAGATTGTATTTACATTTTATTTACAATAAAGCATTAAAATCGTCCAAACATTTAGTTGTAGCTATTGCGGATATGCATAGAAAAAACCTTTTGTTCTTTAGCTCAAAGGCGCGTCGCGGAACTGACATTAATTATAATATCCGATTTAAAAAAAAGCTATTTAGCTTTCAGTTGTTTTTTTATATGATAGGGTGGAAACACTAGGGTGAGTTTTCAAACAATAGGTGAATAATGAATCGACGTTGCTGCCACAGATATGGTTTATAAAAAATGTTATACTGTGACAAAAAATAACGAAGCGACTACATGCGTATTTGAAAAAGAATGAAAATACCAGCTTAGGGGATTAATATAAAAAAATATTAATTTATCTATTGTTAAGTAATATGAAATGCATATGGTTGGTTATGTTATATTCTTTTTTTCTTTTGACCATATCCGCTCCAAAACAAAGCATATGGATCTTCACAATATGAAGATTGTTTTGACAGATTTATTTTTACGAGTAATAATTGTCAGTTATTACATCAGCCAATTCGGTCCATGTCCTGATTTCAAAGCAAAAAAGTTGTGAAATTTTTGCCAGCTATGAAATTCGAACCCTAGACCCTCGACTCGTAAGTCGGATTTGCTATCCAGCTGCAAGGGCGACATAGTTTATAACGTAAGCAAAATTTGAAATATCTGCAAATTTTTTCGTTGAAAAACTGAAAATTTATATTTTATGATAAACTACCAGAAAAGTATAATTTGGAGTATATAACGTGGTTGTGAGACGGACTGATGTGAAACCTTAAAGTTTGTTGAAGATATAAGAAAAAAAATATGTACAGATTTAAAAATAAACGCTCAAAAAGTTTTAAAACAATAAGAACAAAGTATTCTTGGCGTCCTTACCAATTCAGCAATGATTGATAACGTTTTGGCAGTAAAGAAAGTTAGTTGAGAGGATTACATTCTTACGTGCGATGTATTTATAACGCTTTAAAGAGCATTTGAAAAAGTCAATAGACCTCCATAAGAGATGAGCGTATAACAACATGAAATACGCAGCTTGTTTAGGTGTTTTCAACTGAAAGTTGTATCAATATAAAAATTGTATAATAATACATTCAATATACAGGAGTAGTAAAGTTAATTTATGTAATGTATGAAAATATATAACCGACTGGTAAACGTTTAGCTAAAAGTTGATGAAAGTTAAATTATTGAAAGTAGTACTTTTGTATTTGTAGTCGTAAGAACTAATCTTTCATTAGTAAATTGGGTTAAATTATTTTTTAATTGTTAAATAATCATATACAGATTTGTCACAAAATATGTTTCTAATATAAATTGTGCACTTTTTTCATTAACGGATTAGACAATTGAAATGACATATACTCGTATTTGACAAAAAGCCGAAACATACCGTTCGTTTACTATGACAATATA
>JAPMAE010008316.1:0-11202 GCA_036584705.1 Rhyacophila sp. 25_7 | reverse complement strand
GAGAGAGCTAGAGATAGAGAGGCCTGGAGGGAAGTTGTGCGGTCGGCCATGGACCGAATGGATCGTAGCGCCAAATTTCATTCATTCATGAATATATATATATGCGTATTTGCGCACTCGCCTTTTTTTTCTTGCACATATAAGTTTGCACACACAATGAAAAAATTTGGGAGAATATTGGTAGTATGTATCTATAGTCTCATTTTTTTAATCACTTTTGAAACTTTTTGTTCTCTTGCAGCGAAAATGAGAGTTATAGCTCAGACGAGTCGATCGAAACCTTCCTGGCCAATCACAAGGTGGCTCCGGCCGCTAGTAATGGTTCAACAACCCACACATCAAAGTATGTAATTCATCCAAGAATTGTTTAACAAATACGTATATTTTATAAATTGTTGTCTTTTACTCTGGTAGACCTCTATTTAAGCAGTTACTTTTAGTTTTGTTTACAATTTTACTCTCGAAACATTTTTTAATATCTTACCGAGTCTTCTATATCTAAAATTGTAATAGTGTTGCATTATCGAATATGTATAGCCTGATTTCCTTGCGTTCTTTTTTATCTCCAGAGGTGCGGAAGGAAGACAGAGCAGGTCCAGTGCCGGCTCAACCCAGCAACCGAGTCCCGCCAAGGATTCCCTTGCGTGAAAACATTGCGAGAGTTAAAAACTGAAATGTAGACAATCACCTTAAAATCTACCTTCGACTGTTTTTTCAATGGCAACATTGAATAAAATACGTTATTATATTTATTGAACGAACCAACTTTAATATTTTGAAATTGTGTAGCTTTGTATTGCAAGTGTCGAAATATTATTAAAAAATAATCGACGCAGGTTTTATTATTTGTCAAATTCATGAATTTTCTAATCAGTGAATTGATATTCTTCACTGAGTTTTAAGGAAACTGTAAGTTCCTAAACTGATTTTCTTGCTATGAATTATTTATTAAACTACATTTGTGAAACAACTACAGAATGCTATATGTTATATAGAAAAAAACAATTAATTTTATATGAATTTGGCAAAACTTCATTCTCTAAACTATGTCTGAAAAGTCCATACTCGCTTTGATTGTGAAATATAAACACTAAATCACAGTATATGTTATTGTTATTTATTTTCAATTGGGTCAATTTTTGTAAAAATTGTGAGATTGTCTTTAAAAAAAAATCATTTTAAATTCTAAAAATGATAATTTTGACTCCTTTTTTGAGATAGCGGATGAAACATTGAGAAATTAGGTCTACTGCACTTTTGTCAGTATACATGCGTACAGTCTGTTATGCTGTCAGTGTTATTATACAATCAAAGTGTTAATAATGTAGGTTTAAAAAATAAATTACTCGGTCATAATGATTGACCTGTTCTCGGTTCGCTATGATGCTTCAAAGATGTCATTTTTAACGCTTATACGACCAGGCTATGAAATGAAAACTCGTGTTTATTTGGTCAGTATTTTAAATATCACCAAGAATGTTGCTAATTGGAGGGAGATATCTAAATAACACGCGTACTGACCAAATACTAGTTTTAATTACTAGCTAAATATGCCTTCAGATTTCTACCTCACGAAGTGACTTAGCAATTCTGTAAAAACATTAATCGTAAACGATGAGAAATTAGTGAGATTTTCTCATTTCGACTGTTTTAATATTGTCGTAAGTTTTTACTAGTGATTACCCATTATTGTTATTCGTAGAATTTAATAAATATTGTAATAACTGAATTGGCTCAAATACAACAATGAGGCGATGAAGCCGTTCGGGTAATTTTGTTGGCAATTGTCTGTGGTCGTCGAAGTTGTCGATTGGTGTTGATGCAAACAATATTTGCCTTGCGATGCATGCCGGTACGTTCATTCGATTTGTGTTTGTTTCTCAGTTTATTTACTACCGTAATATGCATTTACAAACATTCAAAGTTTTGCTAGTAGGGTTTGCGTACACGAGACCAAAGTGTATGGTGTGATCTAGAGTGTGCGTAATTCCAATCACATCTAAACTTTGTTAATATATTTCAAAAGTTAAAAAGAACTTTCTTTAGTAGAAAATATGCCACTGTAGCGACCATTTGTTTGGTGTTGTTTTCAAATACATACACGGAAATCACTCTAAAATACGTGTTATATTTTGTTATTATATATTCAATTTAGTTAATTTTTAAATATTCTTTCTTAAACACATGTTAGATGATAATATATATTAGTCTCACAGGGACAAATGTTAAAGTTCTCGATTTTTTACCCAAATCTGGATGTTGTTCATGAATTCAGCATTTTTATTTTCGCTGTGGTATATTGTTTGTATTGACATCTTGAAGCACGATAATAATTAAACTATGTAAAGTGACTCCCTTAGGGACGTAGTTTTATTACCATTCTGTATACAAAAACATCATTTATTAGTGAAATAATTACACATATCTTGTAAGTTAGCTGTTTTTGTAATAATAATAACAAAATTTACAGTGTCGCCGTGTGAATCGGACCAATCGAAAAGTTTTCTAAAACATATTTAAAATTAGCATTTTTCTCTCTTGTGAAAAATTTGTCAACAAATCTAAAATATGCGGTAAAGACGCACTGGCGACATTTATTAATTATATTTATTAAAAACTTTCGATGTCTATGATACTTAGATATGTAAAAAAAAAACATTTTGTATTTTAATCAAACGTAAAATTATACAAATCATTATTTAGTGCAGTAATTCTGATAGGACGGAGATGCTACATTCTGACCGTTTCTTTTGGTTATTGGAAAATATTGCCAATAGAATACTGTCAGTCGACAGTACGGAGTATTGTGTAAATTCAATTTTGTGACGCATTTAAAATGAAAAACAAGAGTGTTTTTGTGTATGCTAGGAAATTTTTATACAATCTTAATCATGACGGCCTACCACTTAATAATTAAAAGAAGAGGAAGAGTTAGAAGTTAACTGTCACTGTACTTTCAGCGTAAACCAACAGAGGGACGAGTTATAGAATGGATTAGATGGAATTTAATAATATAGATGTCGGCTTGCAAAGTGCTTTCAAATAAAATAAATTATAAACTATTCAATAAGCATTGTAATATTTTTGACTCTCTTTATTGATTGTATATTTTAGTTTAGTAACGTAATTTTGTTTCTCAGTGAGTCGTAGTGACGTACAAAATAGGGTTGATTGAAACGGTATACGGATGGTCGCATGATGTTTATTGAACCTTCTCACATTGTATCCATGTGGAATTTGCTCTACTTGAAGCTGGGACCTTATGTTACTGATTTTTATTGACTATGACCGTATTATCAATTGAATATTACAGTTTTGTTAATAATGTATTGCGATTTCAGGACGTGAGTATAAAATTGTTCAGACTGCAAAAATCCAGTCCTTGTAAAAATAATTTTACTACATTTCTTATTTACGTCAAAAAGGTTATTTTTTATCGTCCAAATTATTTCAAAATTTAATTGAAAACGGTTTCTGTCTATAAATAGTCTGCAAGTAAGGTTTGAATGAGCCCTAAAAATAATTGCAGAATATCGTCACAAAACCTCGAGCTCTGCTGTGAAATTCAATCATGTAAATAGACAAATAATATATTATCAGGTGTTTTAATCATGTCTTATTCATAATTGATTTTATTTGTTGTGTATATTGTGTTGATTATTTTCATATTTTATTCTATTTCCTTCGATGGCTCCTTTGTAGCTAAGTTAGCGGTTCGTTTCTGAACCTGACGATCACAATTTTTCCTATTTCCAATTCTCATATTTTGTTACCTCAACTGACGAGCGACAGATGACTCTATCCCAAATTGAGCTGCCAAAAAATAAATAAATTACTCCTTCTCTGTGCATTCAATTTACAGGTTAATTATATTAAGCAATTTTAAATGCAATATTAATAAAAATGTTTTTATTTATAAAAGCGTTTGTTTTATTTCATTTACGACCCCCCCCCTCCCGAATATTTGCTTCAAATTTGTGGATTCATGTATATTAATGCCACCATAGATAACAAAAAAATAGGATTTAGGAACTGAATGAAACAAAATTTCACGCATCAAATATTTGTGCATTATTTATTTTCCTCGATATGCAAATTGCAATAATTCATATATTGTTTTGATTCCACGCTAAAAAATAAATCACGCAGGTGGTTCATATTCAATTCTATACTCGAAAAATCACCAACATAAAATAAATAATTACATATTAAATGTTTACATACATCTCTCTACAGATGCACTATCAAAAGTGTAATTTGTACATGTTTTACCATTATATAGGCTCATTTGCTGGATTTTCAAACACTTGAATAAATCACGTGTGGCTTTAGTTAGACACAGGTTTTCAAACCACGTGGCTCTAAGCATCCACAGTGCCACCGCGGGCGACCGGCCGGACTAAGATAGATTCTAATCGAGAATCAGAATGTTAGAGAATTTCCCTAGACTTTTTGCCAAAATTAAAACATTTTCAATAAAACATTCAACTTTAGCCGTTTCGATTGTTGTTTGTGTTTGATTCTACATTATTTGCTGATTTTTTACGTTTTTTGCTAACATCTTCATGTCTTTGCCGATGTTTTTTCAAATTGGCTGGATCCTTACACTCGTATTGACATATATTACATTTGTATGGTTTAGCGTCCGAATGCAGGGATTCGTGTTTCTTCAGACTGCTCGCCGAGCGGCATTTATAATTACACATCGAACATGCGTACGGTTTTTCTCCCGTATGTATATAAATATGCTTTTTTAAACTACTGGCTGTGGTACACTTGTAATCGCATTCTTGGCATGAAAAAGGTTTTGCACCGCTGTGTGTCATTCTATGTGTTTTCATAGTCCCTACAGAGATGCATTTATAATTGCATAAATCACATGCATGTAATTTTTCACCACTGTGAATTCTTTGATGCCTTGTTAATCCCATAGGTGTCACAAATTTCGAATGACACGTGTCACACTCGAAGTTCTTTTCAACTTTTCCCGATTTAAAGCTCTCTTTCGATCTAGGAGGTCTATCACGCATGTGCTGGTATTGGTGTATTTTCAAACTGGGCATCGATCGACATGCAAAATCACAATGCTTACATGCAAACGGTTTTTCGCCAGTATGAGTCATTTTGTGAACACGCAAAGACCTCGGCAGATTGCACTTGTAATCACATAATTCGCATGAATAAGGTTTATCTTCACTGTGAATTATAACATGTCTCTTTAAAGCTGTCGACGTTCCGGTTTTAAAGCTACAAATGTCACATGCAAACTTCTTTTCAGCACCGTGGACGACCAAATGTTGTTTTAAATTACTCGTTGTTCTGCAGCTAAAATTACAAATTTCACATACATAAGGCTTCTCATCTGAATGAATCATCGAGTGAGTCCTTAAACTGCTGGATGACGTACATCGGTATTCACACATTTGACAAGAATACGGTTTCTCTCCACTGTGAATAAGCAAATGTGCTTTCATATTACTAGGCATAACGCAGCAGTAATTACATACATCACATTTCAGAGACTTCTCGGTGTGAATTAATCCGTGTGTTTTGATACCAGTTCTTGTAGAGCACCGATAATCACAGATTTCACACGCAAAACGTTTTTCTAAATGCAGTAACTCGTGAGTTTTTAAAAGACTCGCCCTAGCGTAACTACGGTTACATGTTGCGCAAACAAAAGGCTTCGTTTCGGCGTGAGTCAGCTTGTGTCGTTTTAAATTCTTACATTTTCGATGACAAACATCACATTGATATAAAGGTTTCCTACCGGTATACACTGTCTTTTCCTTCATGTGACATATCAACTTATGCCGCTTCATGCCGGCCAAGGTTAAACACTTGACATCGCACAATTCACATTTCAGCTGGGTTTTATGACCGTTTAACACTTTGTGTTCCTTCAAATCGGACAAGGTTGTACATTCGTAATTGCACACTCGGCAAACGAATCGTTTCTCTTGTTTTAGTTCACACGTAATTGGCATTTTCATTACTTTTGTATCACCGTTACTGAAATTTGTATTAGAATTGTCCTCACGTTTTATAAACTGTTCTGAACTGATACCCTCAGTTTCATCATTAACTGTCGATGGTGCACCCGAAAAACTTTCAATTTCCAAGATTTCTTGTTTCACATTCCGCTCATCAATAGATATGTCTTCACTTTGGGGACAAATTTCATTTTCGGAAGATATTGGTTCACTTTTGATTTTAACCATCATTTCTACACTGACATTATCTATTGAATATTCTTGTTTCACATTGTCTTTGAAACTATGGTTGACTTTTGTAGTTGTATAAAAATTATTTATATTTCCCCTTCTTATTAGTTCCTGAAAAAAAAAAAAAAATCTCATTGGTCATTTCTCGATGGAAGCAATACTTTCATTTTATGCAAGTTTTATTAGTTTTATGATGATTCGTCTTCAAGTCCTGTCTCCTAGTTGTCAAGTCAAGTGTTATTGGCGTTATCAATTAGAGATTTTTTATTATGTTATTAGTTATTTTTAGTATAATGTATCAGATAATTGTTAATTCCGCCCTTTTAATCTTTTCTGTGCCAAGACATAATATCACAATCCTCTGCAAGCATGAATTTCTAAGCAAAAATAGAACCCTAATATTTCTTTTGAAAGTATATTGAATGTTTCTTTGTAATTTCTTTGTTTTTAATGATCATAATATAGTCAAATCGCTGCATTTTCATATTTAAAATCATCGAAAATATTCAAATTTGTCTAGCAAATACATTTTATGTTGTGCGAGTTAAATCGCTTCTGGAACTTAATCGGTTAAACATGTAATTAAATTATGTCTGATGATATTAAAATAATCAAGAGCTCAAAAGATCCTTTCTAATGCTGACTGTTGTCTGCTTGTGTGCTCTGCTGCTATTGCAGTGACTGTGTTTAAAATGCATATAAAAAATAACATTTTTGATTATTCACTAATAGAAAAGACATATGTAAAGAATTTTGCCAATTTTTTAAGCATTATTTCTATTACTTCAGAATGCAGTTGGTCGGCCCTTTCATGCTGGAAGTTGCTCTTTATTATTTTGAAATTCAATAAAGCCGCATTGAACAATTAACAAAAATATTCCACACAGACTATAACACTTTCTTCAAAACAAAAAAAGCAGGAACAGGAGAATGCAAGCAGATTGTTTGTTTTTCCTATTGAAACTGCCCTGCGACAGAACTGACTATACGAAATCCTGCCAAGGTGAGTGAAAGGTAAAAAAAAATTGTCTGTAATATGGAAGTTTCATCTCAGCCTATTTCTGTGAGATACAAACAAGGTATCAAATCATTATAATATTGTATTACTGTCCAATTAAAAATAATGTATAATTAATTAAAATACTATTGATTTTTTAACAATTTATTAATTCTAGGCGCAATCGTATTTCTTTCAGGAATCGAGCACTTCATATGACTATAGGACTCCGAAGACTGATTAATGCCAATTTCATATAATAACCTGATTCATATTGTCTGTTTCATTTGATTCGCGCTCCTCCTGTTTGATCGAAACGTCAAAATAATCATTCTCTTGGTAGCTGTCACTGTATTCTTCTTCGACATATTCATGTTTTATGGGGTAAAAATCATCTTGTGGTTCCTGTTTGATATCCATTTTGTAATTTTTATTCGAATGTTACGATTGTTGAAATATAGATTGGACGGTTAAATATATTTTTTTGATATAATAATAAACTGTAAAAACAGAGCAGTCAACTGACTTTTCTATTTATCAGCAAATTCGCTAACTCTATGGTCATACAAACGTCACCAATGTAATATATAATATTATTGCTAGCAAGAAAAATATAAATTATTTTTAAAATTTATTTCAACATTTTTAATTTGTTGACAGCGTTGCTAATTATGGTCATTGTTTTGTATACTGTAAAATTATTATTGAGATTTATGATCTCTAAATACCATTAAACTTAACCAAAAATATTTCTTTTATAAATGGTCTAGAAAAAAAGTTATTCTAAAGTCAGCGTTGTTCCAAAAGTGTATTGTGGAATTGATTTTAAAATAATTTCCAGTTTACACTATTCATTTTTTTTAAATGGTTTTAAACAGTCCTCAGTTGTAAAGAATCTTATTTTTCCCTGATGTGAAATGGAAGTACGAGGTGAAAAGACTGACACCCACTCCTTATACCAATCAATTTATGAATGGTCATGGCAAATTCGCGGCCAAACTCTTTGAGCTTGACAAGCTAGTAAATGGCCAAACTGTAAATGCGGTCACGACTACCAGACTGCTGAGCATGTCTTGTGGGAGTGTCCGCTTATGCATTCATCATGTACGGAGTTGTTCACCAGGATCCACCCACACGGGTCCTATAGAACACGCGGACATGGTATCCACCAAGGCCAACTTTAAAGCCTTAAGTAAATTTGCGGCATCTTACAGGGAGCAATTTTGCGCAGACTCACAAAATGACTCGTCTGTCACGAGCCTGGGTAGCCGGGTTGACTGAGTCGTCAGCACTACGGGGTGCATAGGGTACCACATGCCATCAGGGTTTGAATGACGAGGCAAACTGCTACTCATTCTAAAATCCTTTCTTTAAGCACACTGTCCATGGTGATACCGTCCCGTGCGATTCCACTACGGGCATGTTTAAAATCAAAATGTGGGGAAAAAATCATTGCTTTCGTGAAGGGTCAGGCAGGCGACCGCCCATAATCGTGGTTGTGAGTACTGGTGCTACGTAAATAAAAAAAACTATCAGTCAATGCAAATTGTGACTGCATATTCGTATCAAATTAGTTTTAAACTTTTTTAATAAAACTTATACTTTCACGTTTTTAAAATATGTGGTGCCATAAAAATATGAATATAATTTAGTTTTTGTATCAACGACTCTTAATTATGTTTAATTTGACTTCATTAAAGTAATAACGAACGATTATTAATGTTTCTAAGAATATCTCATTAGTTTTAAATTTAATTTTATTTAATTAAACAATTGTTTATACTTATAGAAGTCTCCAAAATGGAGCTTCGACCTGGCTCACCCCTCATGCTGAGGTCAGAGAAAGTAATGAAAATACTGAAGAGGATGTTCTCGCTGCTCTTTGTAAAATACTGCGCAACATAGCGATGGAACTCCAGAACGATACGAGAATTAAAAAAAAATTAAACGACCTTTTCAATAGTCAGATTTTTGAAATGGAGGATATAGTCAAAATAGTTCATATTATGCGAATGACGAAAGTCATAACTGTCTATGCTACTATAGTGGCTGAAAAAGAGGATTACGTAATAGCTGTAGCTAATACTGCAGTGACTGCTGCGGCCCCTCCTTTCCATTATCTGCAAGCTCATGACACAGATAGATAGGCTTGGAATATTATCGCAAGAGGTGGACAATTTTTTATTGCTCATCGCAACAACCTTCCATGGAATGGCTTACGTTTACAAAGTACAGCTGGGCTAGACTTGGAGTTCTTTTCTTCATTCACCACGGGAGAAAAAAAGAGTTCCCGGAAAAGTGTATAAATTACTCAAATGAGAATTGTAGGAAATGGCGGAGTGATTGTCCACCAACGAACTGACGAGGAAGCCAAACGCTTTATGACTGCTCCAGGCCTCAAAGAGGCTAGTCTTCGAGTGAATCTTGCACGGAAAAAGCTCCTCCGAGTAATATTACTTAATTTGCTTTTTGATACATCTGAGCTAAAAATCTGTGAGGCTATTAAATTCAACTTGAATGTAGCATCTTAGGAGGTATATAAAACACCTTGAGTCACAAAGCTGGATCCTGTACTGGTGAGTCTCATTGAGTTATGTCCATCCCCGGTGAGTCCGTGAGGCCCTTCTCAGCAAGGGTCGTATTTATACTGAGTAGGAGTTCTTCCCAGTAAAGAACTTCTGTGGCGTTGTCAAATGCAGTAATTGGCACTTATGCACATGGAAAAATCATGCAGCGCAAAAACGCCGACCCGTGGACATTGTACGGTAGAAAGAAATGACACCAGATTGTCCGTCGTTGTCCAGTCTTGTGAAGTGTCCCGTCTGTGCTAAGCATAAAAAACCACATGCCCATGTGGCTGGAGCTTCCGATTGTTCTGCGAGGCTGTTTGCATTAGCCAAGGAACGTAGCCAGGTTGACTTTTCGTAATGATCAGTTTCGCTCAACCGAATGTCGGCAGGGGTATGGCCGCTATGGATGACTTGGTGAGGATAATATGCGAGCGGCAAATTGATATTGCCAGTGTACAGAAGCCTTATGCTTGGGGTGTCAATAAGGGATTCTCTAGGGGCAAGTCGATAAAAGGTGATTCAACCTCTAAGGCAAGGGTACCCAACCTTTTTGAGGCTAGGAGCTACTTTTATTTTTAATTTTCACGGCGATCGACAAGAATCGTATTAGAATTTTTGTTGTAGGTTATTTTTTAGTTCTTCATCTTTAAAAATATTTATATTAAAAGACAAAATATCGTCAAGTTTCTTAAAATAAACCGCTTCATTAACAAATAATCACGAATCCAGCAAAACCAACTTGTCCTACGACCGGGATATTATTTTTTTCGTTCATGGTTGTAAATTTAAAATATGAAAATAATAATTTTCAAAATTTACAATCCTGATCGGGATCAACCAAATTTTACTTCGCGGTCGACTTTCGGAAATTAAAATTGTCTGGCGAGCTACTTTTACATATTCATTCTTTATAATTTCTTATCTTCGTACCATACACAATATTATTATATTACTTAAAATAAATTAGGACATCGGACTTCCAATAAAACATAAAATAACGTACTTTAATTATTTATTAAACAAAAATCATTGAAAAATATCTTGAAATAAATGAGTAAAATAAAAAATTATTAGTGAAAAGAATTAGTGGCATTCACTTTTCTCCACATTTTTTTTCAATTCTCGATGAGTACCTTGTCACTCTCATCCGAAGATGTACATCTGTGAGTCTGTTTCTGTATTTATTTTTTATCGTCTTCATAGTGGAAAACGTTGATTCACATAAGTAAGTAAAACAAAACAATGCCTTCATTTTGCGGGCAATTCGAACTAAAATTGGATACTTTTCTGTTGGGACGAAAGGCTTTTAAGCGACAAATCAAATTGAAATTCTATCAATTCTACTTTTGATGAAGGGCCATCTTCTTGAAAATTTTTGATGATACAGCCGGATAGTTTTTCAATGTCAAAA
>JAPMAE010008314.1:287-11203 GCA_036584705.1 Rhyacophila sp. 25_7 | reverse complement strand
ATAGGGATCATAGCCACAGACATTCATTTTTATATATATAGATAGAAGATAGATATGCTGTTTTTTAATATTTATATTGACCGAAAAATAATTTCAATATTCGAATTTTATATTTCAAATTCTGCTTTTTTTATATCGTGAAAATTTACTATCCGTAGCTGGGGTGTGCAGCCTTATGAGTGAAGAAATTCTATTTTTTTTATTTATTATTGATTCTATAAGTCGGTATAATTCCGCACTTCTATGCGTAAGCGTATACGTCGAATGCTATTTTGAAAGCGATTTTTTTAATATTCCCATAATCGGCCATAATTACATAATTCAGCTAAAATGTATTAAAATAAGGGAATCAAAATTTCTTAACCTAACTATTAGAAAACTTGTATACATCTTTCTTCTTGTAAATTTAAGAAATATGTCTTTTTAATGCGAAGAAGACACAAACTCGAATATTGTCTGTGTTATTTATTGTAATACACCATGAAAGAAACTGATAAAAAACGGACGCGTAGGGTTCTTTACAGACTTACTGTTTCTTTTGTAAAATGCTAGATGTTGAAATATTTTTTTCACGAATGACAGAATCACATACGAGTATATTCGACCGCGAAAGGGTATTTTGATAAAATGGGTACAATGAATAATACTGGTAGTAGTGGGTGAAGGAGGTCGGGATAGAAAGGGTCAAGTGAGAGTGGATCCATCGGAACATGAACATTCGAGACAGAAAAAACATGGGTCGTCCGGAATCGCGACAGGGCTGGTTATAAGTAGTATTGAAAAATGGATCACGTCACGTTCGAAATATTTTGTCTGCTGTTCAATATATATGAAATTTTTGCTATTATAACGGTTTCGTGAGGTAATTTTTAAGCAAGGGATATATTGTAAACGTTATTGGTGTGAGCTGGAGGAGGCTTCGAGTGGCTGGTGTGAGGTTATTGTCAAACTTTACTAAATATAGAGCCCTTTGTTAGTTTTTAAATAAAAATAACCTCATTAATATCTAACGACGATTTAAGCTGTAAATTTATTATGAAACAAAAATATTCGTTGACGTTTTGAAATTCGTAATAAAATATATTTATTTCTCGTGTACAGGTGTGGCAGAACCGACTAAGCAGTTTTGAGGAGTCATTACAACGTATTGGAGGTACACAAATGTTTTGACCCAGTTTAGGCAAAAGGGCTTTTAGCCCTCAGTTTTTTAAAGTGCTTTTATTTGAGAATATGTCAAAAGAAGTTACGTCGAAAATGCCGAATTATTAATTAAATTCAGCTATAGATTCTGAAAAATAACGACCAACTCAATTTTAATGATTTTCTTTTAATATCTTTTTTGATTTTGATCAGGAAAATAAAATTTATTTGTTATCGTGCACTTCAAGTTTGTGTTAATGTGACTTTGACTAAATTAATTAAAAAGCATTATTTTGTGTCTCCTGTAAAATTTGTTCCATGAGGGTTAATTCTTTTTGCCTAAACGCGGTTAATTTATAATAAATAATTTTGGAAAATAATGTTTTCGAAATAACGGCCGTTAGCAGTAATACATTGTTAAAGAGCATCTCTGAAGTTTTGTAGAACTTGTTCACAGATATCACAAGGTATGGCGTTAAGTTTTTCAATAATCCGTTCCCTCAGCTCTGATTGGGTGCATCGGTAATTTGTATCTCTTCTTAGTGTGCTACCAGTTTCATCCAAATGCCTAATCCAAGGCTGAATCGTGTTCACATTGGGAACGGCATTGTTGTGTAAAATATTAAACTGTTACCAAAGTGCTCTTTGCGTCGCAATCATAGATCGGTTGTTTTCAAAATACGTGTGCATGGCAACCCACTTTGGCTACTGAAATGAAATCACCCACAAAACAACAGGAGATCACTTATATCTGCCTCCCTTCACAACCGCCAAAGCATTGATCTATTCTAACCACTTAATTGATTCTGCCGCACTCTGTATAGTAAAATAAGAAATATAAGTTTTTTTTATCTTTTGTTGTACAATGCTTATAAACACGAATGTTTGATATAAATCGCTTCTCAATATTTTTAGATATCTATAGCAATATTATTGTGACGATCAATGATATCAATGATTGCCATACATCTTTCACACGTACACATTTCCCACATTATCATAATTATGAACAGTTTTGCAAAGTATTGCATATTTACTATTTAAATGTTGCCGTGTGCAATGGTTAAAAAGAAATCAGTAGAAGCTTAAAGTTCAAGATAGGAGAATGAACACATTCAAAAGAATTCATTATATTTTGTCGATTCATTATTTATTCTTCCGGGAATTTATTTAAAATTCCGAAGAGTGAATATATACCCCAGAAGTTTTCAGAAAACTTTATGCAACGTTTCGTACATGAAATGTGATGTTACGAGTACATATTATTTCTGTTCAATATTATAACTGGAATTCATAACAACGTTCATATGTTGTTAAAAATAAAAAAACACACACATGGCCATTGGTAATAATATTTAAATAGTAATGGCCATGCAGGTATTCAAAAATAAAATACTTGAACCAATCAAAAAAATCAAGGATTTCGCATCCGTGCTTATGATGAGCTCCGCGACCAATTTAGACTCAACATAGCGAATATCTTGAGGATAAGAAAACCAAACGAGTAAGTCATGTTATAAGGTGCGGTGAAGCTAGAACTTTCAATAAGGTATTTGAAAAAATAACAGTTGACACTCGGCCTGTCGACTGCCACAGAATAAATTGGACGAATGACGTACTCATAACTAGAGTCGCGTAAATGTTAAGTGTGCATGACTGTAGAGAGAGAGAGAGCGCCAAAAACAGAAAGACTTTGAGAGATATTATGTAGTCGGTCATATACCTGAATGGATTGTAATGCTAGGTTTAAGAAATCTGTACGATTTCTATATAAAAAATGGAAAATATATTTTACAGTTTTTCGGTATTAAAAATCCGTTAACGATATAAATATATAACTATATTAATAAAAGAAAACTTGACAATAATTTATTTTTAGATGTTAACATTTTAATTTCCATGGTTACCATCTTGCAAACTTCTGCTTCTGACGCATTGATAATTATCTAATGCTATGTTTCAGTTTCGAAAACTTTCAACATAAAATACTGCGCGATTAATCATTGTTGGTGTGGTGTGTTTACATGTAATTAATTAATCATTGTAAAAAGTTGTTTTGTAATTAAAAATAAGTTTTTTAAAACAGTATTAAAATACAGAAACAAATAAAAGAATGCATATTTTCAAAGAAGAGTAAAAAAGTAAATAAATATAGAAACACATTGAGGTACTAATAAATGACGAAAAAAAATGTTTGGGCTCGCATACAAAATGTCGAATTACGAACGGATGTTGAAAGATAGCTGAAAATATTGTACAATTTATATGAAAATGTGAAGAAACCTGAGAGTTTTCTTTCACAATACGTGTTAAACTCCTGATCAAGTATGTAAAAAAATTGTCAAATAGAATCTACAATTACTAATGAAAAAAACTTTAGAATATTATTAGAAGATGTTCTAAATTAAATAAATAAAGTAAGCTTTCATATTTTTTTTTTGTTTTAGTAATTGAAAATTCTTTTTAGTAAAGACTATGAATTTTCTCTGTTGTGTATAAGATTTTTGAAAGTTTAAAATGGATATATGTAATCCGTCACCTTCATTAGGCTAATGCAGTGATCTTCAAACTGTGTTCCGCGAGTCAAAATTCAAATTAAAAAAAAAAATTAAAGACTCACACTAGTGTTTATTAACTAAAAAAATATAAATATACATTTAGTTATATTTGAAAAATTATCAGAAGTTTCGTGTGTGTGCTGCTTAAAATAATATTCAAAGAAGAATATGAGGCGTGTATTTCTAAAGTGAACTTATTTCACTTCAAAAAATGTATGGCAAATGCCACAAAACTGTTTATAGTGTTGATATTACATATGTTTTTGTTATCTACATTGCAAATTATATTTTAAACTACAAATGGATATAACATAAAAATACTCGTATGTAATATTGACACTGCGAACAGTTTTTGGCATTTGTCACGAATTTGTTCAAGTGGAATAAATTCATTTTGGAAATGCACCCCTTATATATTGATCTACTTTAAATATTATTTTAATACATATTTTTCTAAGGGTGAGATGGAGTTCTCCGAATATCCTTATAGTTCTAATAGTTCCGTGAGTCGACAAAGTTTGGAGACCACTAGACTATTGGACAGCGCGTACGTCTAGCAAGCGGGGATCACGGTTTCAAGGCCTGTGCTGATCGTAAAATTTTTCAAATGTGTATTCACTTTTATTACAGCCAAGACATGAATCCGAAACGGTTGAGCTAATAAATGACAATTATTATTTGTAAAAAAATTGTCAAAAACAATCTTCAATTATGAAGATTCATGTGATTTGTTTCGGAGCGGATATTGTAAAAAGAAAATTTATAAGAATTCTTTTAGAAATAATTGTGAAGATTTATAAACAATTTTAGCTACAAACTATCTAATATAATGATGAAAAACGATTTTATTAATGTCGTTAAGATGTTGCCATGATAACAAATATAATATAATAAGTTTACCACCAACTTTTCGCTAAATATGAACATAATGTAAACACATAAAATGATCAAAATTCTAAATATTCACAATATTATCTCAGATGTGAAGGATTTCACGAATTTCTCAACGAAAATACAAAATTTACTCGTAGTTGAGTGTATTAAAGATTTTATTCTGAGAGAAGATTATCGTTACGCTTATTTTTTATAGATTATTTATATTTTATTAAAATAAAATGTTAAGAATTTGACATAATTTATTTGCACAACATAAGATATCAACATTATTACATGCAATCATTTATTATTTACTAATCCTTCAAAACCGCTACATTTTTCAGTATTCCATTGATGGTTGTCTGTGAGATGTTTTATTACTCGTATATTTTACTTGCTAGTAAACTGTTATTTATTGGACATAAGTTGCCACTTGAAAAAGATTAAAAAATGTTGAGTTTGGTTATGTAAACTTCCAGGATCTTTTCAAATCTTAGAATACTAAAAATTCTTAATTATGTATTTTTACATCAGAGGATAGACGTTTTTTTGATTATTTGGGCACCATGCTAATTAAAATGCACCTTCATAATGAAACAGTTAAAAAAAACTCCTGAATTTTTGCATCTGAGAATTTTACAGTTACTCTCCGCGGTTCGACGCAATTGACAAGTTGTTTGGTATAAATTCAAATAATTATTCTATAACAGGTTAGATACGTTTGTATAGAATACCGTGTTATGTGAAACCGTGATATACGAGACTGAGAGCCAATACAAAATGGAGAGACGCGTTCCAAAAACTTTTTAAAATAAAATATATATTTTAAATTCGACAATTTTTATTAAACTGATAAATATACTCGAATGAAAAACAAAAATATTTGTTCTCATTTGATACAAGCTCAATTTATTAAATTTCTTTTTCATCACTGTTCAGCACAATGAGGCGAGACTGTTTTGTGGTCGAACAATCACTTTTTGAATTCATATCTTTGTTAGGATTTTTCGCATCTTTAAAAAATCTTGTATTTAAGTCTATTTGCTGGGTCTTTCAAGTTCGTAGTAAATTTATTGTATGAAAATAAGCAATTTTTCAGTTTCCCTTTGAATTTTTGGCTTCTTTCAACTCGATGGTCTTCAGTTACAAAAAATGACTTAAGATTTATATATAATATATATGTCGCCCTCGTAAGTCAGTAGATAGTGCATCGGACTTACGAGCCATGGGTCTAACGTTCAAATCACATAACTGGCAAAAATTGCACACGTTTCTTCACGTGCATTTGAAACCAGGACATGGACCAAATTAGTTGAGCTAATAACTGATGATTATTTCTCGTAAACTATCGAAACAATCTTCACATTGTGGAGATTCATATGCCTTGTTTCGGAGCGGGTATGGTTAAAAAAAGGAAAAATATATATATATAACAGGGTTTCCGCATTTTATTTAACGTAGTAGAATGAAACCGTGTTGTAGGTTGCCATGCTATACGAGGGTTTCTGCAATTTCCTAATTGTATAAGAGAAAAACCATATTGTAGGAGGATTATCTTATATAAATATATGTGTGTGTTTGACAATACACTTTACAAAACTTTAAAAGGCTTAAGAAAAAAGCATCTTTCAAATAAAAAATACTCGATTGTACTTAATAGGAAAACATATTCGAATGGGAACTACGTGCCTCAATATTTCTCATTTATTCAGCATTATCAAAATAATGGATATTATATGCTTATATATAATATGTACATATTGTGTGCAGACATGGTCATTATAATATTCTCTTTGACAGCCCACTGTGTGTTTTTTTTTGAGATGGTAATACTTTTCCTTTTGGGGAAAATTTTATTTGTCTCAGGGGCTAACAGCTTTGTATCCCTTTTACGTCGTTGACATACATCCCCCGCATTTACCTCTTATTTAAATAAACCAAATTAGTAAACAAAAATCCTGTTTTGCCTTTTTGACAGAGAAGCTTATTAAAAAATATTTTATGATGTCAGTATGACAATTTTGTATTATATAAAATAGATTAAAAATGCGCAATGATTGAATAAGAAATTAGGTAATTGTATTGAAATTATATTGAATTTGATCATATTTACTTTGAAATGGAGCACATGTATTTGTACAATATGAAAACTGTTTTGATAAATGTTTAAAAGTAATATTTTTCAGTTATTAACTCAATCAATTCGGTTTATTTTCTGGTTGCAAATATGAAAATAAACGTGTGCAATTTTATCCAAATATGGATTTTAAACCTGTGACTTTTGACTTGAAGCCAAATGCACTGTTCATTCACCTACAAGGGTGACTTCATCAGTCATTTATAAATTAATATATATTAAAAATATAATACATACACATCATTTAATTTTAAAAATAATCTTCGTTCATTAACTAATAGCGATGAGAAGTTTCTTTGAACGCTTATAATATTTATTTAAAAACTGTTTTATACTTCTCTTTGAGATACAGTCTGCAGTATTCTATATCGACCATGTTTAGACAAAAGGGATTAAACCCCATGGTACAAATTTTACAGGAGGAACAAAAACTTTCTTTAATGATGTTTAGTCAAAATTACTTTAATACAAATTTTAAGTGCATGATGATCAATAAATTGGTACTTTATTTTTCTGGTCTGATAATTAATATATAAATATATTAAATAAAGAGCATTTAAATTAAGAGTAAATGCTTTTTTTCCTTTCCGCACAAACTTAGAAAATTGTTCTTTTTTCAACATCTGATACTGAATTTCGATAATAATTCCGTATTTTCGGCTTAATTTCTTTTGAAAAAACGCGTATTTAGTTGTGTATATTGTGATTCTTAAATAAAACTTTTCTGAAAACTCAGGGTAAGCGCATTTTGCCTAAACAGGGTCGATATGTAATCTCATACTCCCGACAATCTTTACATCATCCAGAGACATGCATTCAAATTCCAACACGTATGTCTCCTTGTTTTGAAGTTCGCATGAAATTTAACCGTCGGCTACTCCACAATTCACGTAATATATTTATCCCCGTACGTGGAATATCGATGCCGGCAATCTGCCTTGAGGGTGAACGATATTATATTCCCTAGGTGGGGAAATATCATACGGAGTCGGTTCGATTCGCGCCCTGGGCGACACTTCAAAATATGCTTTTTTTATTTAATAAAAAAACTCCGTACCATGCAAATACGCAGTAATATGATAGTCTATAGTAGGCGTATAAAAACAATCGAGGGAAAACTCGTGTTACATACATACTTAAGGATATTGAAAATGCTTTATATAATTTATATTGAGCTTTAAAGCTTTGAAAACCAAATCACCTTTGGCACTTTACAAATATTGGTTAACGTACTTTAACCTATGATTTATTTTTTGTTATGTAACAATAATCAGATAATTTGAGATTAGTTTATTTTCTTATTAATTTTAAATATTTCAGTCGGATCGTTATATATTACGATCAAAACGCTATAGTCCCGTGAGACTGTTGAAGACCATCCACAAAGTGTATTTGGTGGATTAAAAGATACTGATATGCTATAGAAAGATTGGAAAGACTGGCCAGTGAAAAGGATTGACTTATGAAAACAATATATGGCCCATATACTCCGTTTAAAAGGCGTGACTTGGTTAAGGAAAACAAAACAGGTAAAAACTCGTTAAACTAAAATTTCATTACGTTGATCGAAAAAATGTAAAAAACGAGTCTTTTTATATTATACGAGTATTTAAAAACAAAAATAATATAAATATGTACTGAACATACTTATTAAGTTACAATAAAATGTCTACTTCGTTAAAAGAAGATGTCAATTCATTCAATTTGTTTGAACGTTCACTCAATATTATAATAAAAAATATTATAAGTGTGAAAATGATCGTTATCTCGTATTTTTTTATAACGACTTTTCATCTAAAATAATATCTCTACCTGCGAGAGAATCGACACTATGTAAAAAATAGCACTTTTTAATTATGGCTGTTAAAAATCGTTTTATTGTTGTTTTCCTCGGCTAAGATATAACATGGTGTAATATTCTTTCCTAGTTGAGTTACAACATGATTGAGTAAATTACTGGAAATAGAGTCACAAGATATACTACACTATGTCGATATCCACATGCAATAATATTATTAGTTGAAGATCGACATTTTGTATAGCAGGAAACCCGAAAAATTTACTTATAAAATTATTAAAAATCACAACAAAGAAAGAAAATTGTATCGTTGTTTTGTAGGATTTTTTTAATATAAAATAAAATTTTTAGATAAAACCCAAAATGTGCAATTATGTCTTGCAAATCAACAATAATATATTAAATTAAGAATGGTCTTTGAGGCATACTAGATATATAAATATTATAATAATGTTGTATAAATCGAATTTTGTAAGAATATTATATTTTATGTTATTGATTAAGTGTGCCATAAAGTAAACACTGAACCAAAAATAACGATCTATACAAAATACAGCAAAATATAATAAAAAGTTTTAGAATTAAACATTTATTTTATCGTATAATAATTAAGAGTGTTTATATTATGTTATAATTGTTATAAAATAAAAATACAACATATTTTATGTTAAATTCATTTTGAACATTTAGAAATAAGCAATGGCATCACGTTTTCTTCAGACAGCAAGCAATACACCTACCTACGTTATATTCTTGCAAATATACATAAGAATATTCCAGTATTTCTGGCCTATGAACATTATTTTACCACAAATTATAAACAAGCGTGCGTGACTGTACTCTAAAAATTCGTTGTGTTTTTCAACAAGAATATTACGAAAAAAATGATACAATGTGTTTAAAAACTCAAGCTTTGTAAACATGTTCTGAAAAAACATATGTATCGTATTTGACAGTTAATATTGTTCATTTGTCTATGGTATAAATACGTTCTTATTTGAAATTGATTTGATTTTGTATGCTATACATACAGCATTACAAGTATCCACTAATAACCGTATTATAACAGACGAAACCGGTCTTTAATTTATAAAATATATTTTGTATAAATTAGTACGTTTAAAAAAAACTGCACTGCTATAGCGGTAAGTGCCAGAATCGAGTTAACTTGCATAACTTAAAAGGTAGTGTGATAGACAATTTTTAATGTTTTGCATGATTTTAAATATGAAAACGCAAAGATATGACTATGTTATGCTCATAAAACTAAGTCGTTCAATATATATTTAAAGAAATATTATATGGTTTTATATATGGTTAAAATTGACACTTGTCGGGTTGTGATATTATGTCGAGCACAGAAAAAGTTAGGTATTCGGAAACCAATATCTCCGAAAAGAATTAGATGACTATTAAACTTGCGAATAGACTAAAAAGCGAAAACGATTCGTTTTTTGCTTTGAAGAGTTCATTCAGATCCAAAACCCCTTGAAAAAAATATTCGGGTTTATAATATGACCGTGAAACTTCTAGCTCTGTTTATAGGATGTAAACTTGGAGCCTGATGAAGAAACAGGAAAAGGCCATGCAGGTATTTGAAAATAAAATACTCCATAGAATACTGGAATAAGTTAACCAAGGATTTCATACCCATGTTAATGCTGAATTAAGCTAGTAATATAACCTCATCGTAGTGTCTTTTTTGAGGACAACGCGGTTCAAATGGGTGGTCACGTTGTAAGGTGCGATGAGTCTAGAACTATCGTGTTTGATGGAACTTCAGTAAGCATTAGGACCATCGGCCGCCACAGAACGAGGTGGGTGGACAACATAACTAGATACTCAAAAATGTTGAGTATGAATAACTAGAGAGAGAGAACTAGATACAAAGAAGCATGGGGGGATGTTGTGCAGTCAGCCGTATTTGCTAATAAATAATACTGATAGCGAATCAATATAAATACTGTGCTATTAGTTAAATAAAATTAATGAAAATAGCCGTGCAAATTTTGTTGCTTAAATTTTTACGATATCCATAATATTTGTTATAATGGGTCATCTATAAACCATGTAACAATTTTTCTCACCTTTTTACCCTCCTCCTCTCCATGCAATATTATGTAGACATTTAGCTGACCACACCTCATCTCAAAGCTTACGTAAGTTTGCACATTATAAATTCAAATAAAAGAAACAACAATAAACTCCTATCCACTTTTTGAAAATGAAAAGTGTTACGTAACGTAATGTTACGAAAAATAGACATTGGTGGTTATCCATTCCTCCCTCTCAAGAACGTTACGTGGTTTATGGACGATTCCTAATATCATTTATTAAGAATCCAATAACTGTAGGTTGATATGTTTTCGAATGGATCAGTTTTTGTATATATATGCAAAATACAGAT
>JAPMAE010008311.1:0-11205 GCA_036584705.1 Rhyacophila sp. 25_7 | reverse complement strand
TCAATATCTTAAAATTCTAAAAAATATATATTTGATGGCTTTAAATTCTCTCTCTTTTTATTAATTAAGAACGTCAGAAAATAAAAATGAAAATTGAAATCTAAATGTCTATAAATAATGCATATTTTTAACAAGTATTTAGACATAAGCACCTTTTAATTGTATTTGATGATAAATTGGAAAAAATATTAGTTTACTATATAACCTGTAAACAATAGTAAACTTAGTTAGAGAAAATCGTATCATTCTTTTTAATTCAATTTTAATACTAAAATAATCATTATATTTTAAAAAATTGCGTTAATTCATGTATGTTCATAAAATGTATATATAAAATTACAAGAACAGTCATAAATTAAAAAAAAAAAAAAGAATAACAAAAATATTTATAACAACTGATTTAAGGTTTGAAGGAAATAAAAATGTTCATAGATTATTAAATCCTAATATTGAAAATTCCCGTAGTGTTATATTTAAGAAACAGTTTGTTAATAAAATTATGAATAATATTATTTAACTCTCTAAAACATTTAAATATCTCTAAATGATTTGTAAAACTAAAAATAACCATACACAAGTAAAGCTGGGACTTGAAGTTTTTGAATTTTACTTCAGCCGGCGAAAGCAATAGCTCTATAAAAAAAGAGTAAAAATATTTACATGTTTTTGTTGACTTACTTTCCTATACAAATTTAATAACATATGTTCATTATGTTAGCAGTAGCACATACAATGACCCAACTCTTTATAAAAATACTATGATAAAAATTCAGAAGCCCTTCGCATATTTATGTTTTTTTTTTATCTCGCTTGGAGGAGTGTTATTTATGATGGAGTTAGAGTTAACTCGAAGTGCAAAAAAAGTTTCGTTGCTGGGAAATAAGCTCACTGGACTATTATTCTGGTGACCATATAAATTTTATTTAAAAAGAAAGGATTTAACTAAAATGATTTACAAATATTAATACAACACTTATTTTTTAAATATTGTAAAAAAAATCGGTTACAATTTGTTTCAACACGCTTAAAAATATTTAATTAACAAAAAAAACTTAAAATATCCACATTAATTATAACAAAATACACATCATGTGAGTATTTTTGAGTTTTACGATTTTTATTTATCAACAAGTATATTTATTTTTCATATCCGTTCCAAGATGGAACATATGGAATCTTCAAAGCGTAAAGATTGTTTTAACAACTTTTTTTTCATTATTTTAGTAATTCATTATATATTAGATCAACTATTTTGGGTTTATGTATTGAAACAGGTATATATGAATGAACTTTTGATTGAACATTGCGACCAGCTACAGGGCTCAAACCCAGACCACCGCATGCTATGCAGACGTACTTTCTACCAGTCTAACGAAGGCAAAAAAATGATATATAATCACTTTTATATACTTATTAAGTGGTGTAATAATACGAGCGTATATTAATTATTTTAAATAGTTAATCCCATATTTGCATCCTGTATTTCCTCTAAAATTCGATTTTTTTATTTAAAAAAAAATATAACTATATTCATATTAAGATGGTATGGATTAATATCGTTCCGAATAACTATGTTAATAATTAAAAACAAAACTGTTGAGAGAATATTTAATATACAAACATCTCATTCATAAACTAATAAATTCATAACCTTTATTAAAAAAAAAAACAAAATTAAAACGAAACTATTGATATTATAAAAGTATGTAAATAACAGCTATATTCTATTGTTTTGTTTATTATTTAATTGTTATATCTTCTATGTATAAACTTTAATAAATAAATAAAAACAAAAAACTTTATATTAACAAACATTGTTTATTCAATAATATTATATTTTATTGTTTTATAGTTGGGTTAAAATGTATCAAATACTAATAACTAAATACATATTATTTGAAGATAACAACATTAAAAATGCATACAATAATATAATAGTAGATCAGAATAACTATAAAAAATAAATAAAAAATCATTTGAAATTTAAATATTTTTCAAGAGGTAATCTATAATTTTTTTTTGGTTACTTTTAAAAAGAATTGAAAAACTATCGGTTTTTAGAAAAAATCTAGTATATTCGTAAAATTACAAAAATCTTGTTATAAATATGATTTTTTTTTATTATACATATATTATTAAATTATTTTAAGTAACATAATTATGAAAATAAAAGAAATCCATTTTAACCAAATTTGAAAGCTATATTCACAGAAATGAAATTAAAATACAGTTACATTGTTAAAGAGTATAAAATCTTTTCTACAGTCTGGTGTATAGTGAATTCATTTTGTATAGTTTTGATACAATAGAATGTGGTTAAAATCATTTTGTGCGTTATTTTAGAAATTCGTAATTTGCTACAAGCAGTAACAAAAATGCGATGAATTAAAAAACTTCATAAAATAAATTGAAAAATATCAGATACATTGCAAAATCATTAAAAAAATACAAAAATACTACATTGTCACTTCAAAATAGTTAAATTAGTATGATGATCAAGGTCAATCGATTCATAATATATTACGAATAAAAAAGATAACTTTATAAAGCTTTATTTTATCAATAAATACATCAAAATTATCTCATAACTTTAAGATAAAACGAATAAATAAATAAAGGTAAAGAAAAATAATTAAGTTTGAAAACTATTTATTTAAATTAATAAATCTCTTAAAATTTTAACTAAAAGTTAAAACGATACATATTATAAATTGACAAATAATCAACAAAAAATTATTTTGTGATAAAAAATAGCATGAAATAGTAAAAATATACCGGCTACTTCTTACTAAAGAAACGTTAAAGTAACATCTGCAACTATTTACTCATCTATCAAAAAGTTTTCTCGTGCTTTCCTACAGAACATTCTCGCCGTGAGTCATTCCAACGCTATTGTCGATGACATCTGAATAGCATCGCAGGCGTCACTATGCGAGGAACTTCAGCGTCGCGCTAGGTGTCTCTTCAAAGCTTAAAGATGTAGTACAAGTTTTTCTTTTCGTGTGGTTTTTCCATCTCTATATACAACAATACAACATTTTAAAAAGCAAAATTGTTTTATATGCGTTTTAAAAAAAATAGCTCTGGAGTTATAATTTTCATAAAACTAGACTTTTATGTTCAAATTTTTATATCAAAATTGTTGTAAAATACGTCAACCAGTACTTATAGAATACTTAAAGTAAAAAAACTCTATTGTTCTAGATATTATAAACCTGTGGAATCATAAAAAAATATCAGAAGCACGTTATGACTCATTAAGTTAAATGCTTGTTAATTGTTTTTAAAATTAATAATACTCATGTTATAACTTTTTTATTTATAACTTAATATAAAAAATAGTAGTTTCAGTAAATTAATATTGATTGTTAAGTTCAAGTGTAGATTTTGTTCATAGGTGTTTTAGCTTATTATGTGTTACTATTTAAATTGCGTACACTATTTAAAGTTTTGTGGGGTTTTTGCATCTTTGTAACTATTCGTGTAATGGATTAAGGTCAAATTACAAAGATATTAATTATTTTATTACAATTACTCAATGATTGTGAGAGTTTTTTTATATAATTCTTAAAACTAAAAGATTGTTAGGTAATTGAGTAAGCTTTTATATATTTATTAGGTTAACTTACAATTTCTTTAAATATAAAGAATTTAGCTTAGACTTTTAAAGATCCTAAGTAAATCATTAAGACCTCCAATTAAATGATAGAGGGCGTTAACTACTTACACACAGGATGCAAATATTGTTGTTATTCATATAATAAGCTTACGTATTTCTCATTAATAATGTTAATTTAATTATAAATTTTTTTAGTACTTTACTTTATTATAAGATATTTTAAAATCCTATATTTAATTGTGATTAGACAACTGGATGTATAATATTGTACTTAAATTATTTTATTATTGACGTCATCATTTATTCATAAATTATGAGAAAAAACATATATTGTACAATTTATTTCATAATTTTATAAACAGATCCTAATCGAAAAACTCATGTTAATATATGAATTTATATGCCTCAATAAAAGATTATTTTACTTTTGAAATAATAATACTTCAAACTATTGTATGTATATTCAAGTTTTATCTTTAAATAATTCTAAAAGTTTTCAATAATAAATACGTTCACCCTTCTTATTCCTCTTTTAGTTTGTTCTGAAGTTCAGATAAGAGCAATATTGCTTTTTCCTCGCACTGTAGGTAGAAATTTCACCATAAGTCATTGGCCATTGTGAATAATGGTTCTTGTTTCTTTGTAATATGTAAATAATGTGAATTCCACGTGTAAAATATCCCAAGTAAATGAGCCTAAAATGTCAGTGCGGTGTGATATTGCGAACTAAATTAAGCTCGCATAGATAAAATCTATTTGTTACCTTCCAATTAAATTATATTCAAGATGAATCTTCGCTTAATTTTGTAACAAAGAAAGGTAAATTTAGTTCACGTGATCTTACATTTAAGTGATGTTAAATACTTCAACATTTTTTTAAATAAAGATATATAATTATATTAAAATATAAAGCATGTATTTATATTTAGGCATATTAACAATTAATTTTATTTATGTTTGCATCATTGGATAGGTAGTTTATTTAAATAATAATATTGTAAATGTACAACATTTTATCAACCTATTCTTTAAAAATAAATATTTTATAAAATCAAAAAAGATTTTCATTTATATTCACCCGAGTCACAAGCCAAGAGGAACAGTTTTGGGGCCCATGCTGGTTGCAAAATTTCTCAAATATTTCTTCATTTGTATAGTAGCCAAGACACGAACCCGAAACACTTGACCTAATAATGAGCTAATAATTGACAATTATTACTGATATAAAACATTGTCAAAAACAATATTCACATAGTGGAAATCTATATGCTTCGTTTTGAAGGAAATATAGTTAAAAAATATTTTAAAAAGATAAAAATACATTATTCTGGACTAAGCTCTATAAATATTAACAAACTTTTATAACCTTATTTGCATGAAATATATAAAAATGGTTGTATTCATTTAATTAGTTTCAATTGATAGCAAAAAATTATAAATAAATATATATTCGTCCGTATATTTTAATACCTTATGGATATTTTGTTTATTTTACGTGATCACATATTGATTTAAATTATGCATAAAAATTACTATAATTATGACAAAACAAATTTTAAAATATATTTAACTTTTTGGAGCGATCATTTTCTTTTTAAATGCCTCAAAATAGTGAATTCTTTATGGTATAATTTTGTTACATAATAGAACTCTAAATAAATGTGTAGTATGGTAAAATATGAATTAATAGCAATATTAATGAACTTAAACGTAAAAAGACATTTTACATATTTTTAAATACCATTAAATGTGGTTTATAGAAGAGAGTTACTGCATTAAACCTAACATAAGAATGCACTTTGTTTTTTATACAACCATTTCAATTAGCAAAATTCAACTTACCTAGAGATTCCAGCTACATTCTGAATAATCAAGCATACAGTAAATAATAAACATTAAAATGAGATATTTATGGATAATTTTCTACATAATCAAAATATCAATATTTTCAGCCATATTTTTTTCTTCTGTATTTGTCTTTTATTTTATGTTAATGCTTTTTAAAAAAGTTAAATATATATGAATGCAAGAGTTCTTCACGTTAATGTATACGCGCTAAATAACAACCAAATAAATTCTAATAAAATATCTTGTATCGTTAACCTAACTGTAAATTTGATCACATTCCCGCGTATTGTCCTCAACGTATTGATATCAAAATACACACATGTGCGCGCCCTGACATCTACGCATAAATATTAAAATACTTACATACGCAACCAAATGTTGAGTATTTAAATATTTAAGTTATTGTTTGAGTCTACTTTTCGGTTTAAAAGAATTGCACAATGGTTTGTGGAAGGGAATACCGTATTACTTTATTATCATGAAATATTAAGAAATATATTCTCTTTTTTAAACATTTTTTTATTTAAGAAAGAATTATTAAAAAAAAAATACAGGTTTATACTTATATATATTTCACAACAACATGTATTTTAAAAAATCTTGATTATTTTGTTCGTTATGATAATTTCAACTCGATTCTAAAACCAGTTGAATTTGTCACGACAAACAAAATGGTAACCATCGGAAAAAAATGATAAATATTATCATTGAAAGTAATAATCAAAAGAATATCTGTATTTTAAGAAATCAAATTTTTATTTTAAAATAGAAACGATGGCAAAAATCATTTTTTATAGATGAATTAATCATAATATAATAATATTCTTGTTTTAAATCTGTGGTTTTTGCTCTATAAAAATAATTTAAAATATTGTTTTTTCTAATAAACCTTTGACTAAACTACATGTTTTGAACTCTTTTTCGTGCAATAAAAATACTTTAATATAGGAAATAGTTTTTTTTGTACATATTGGTGATATCAAAATAAAATTTCAATTTTATTTTGATATCAAGTTTCATGTTTATAGTTATGTGTGTTATTCTTCTTCTCCTTTTAACCATATCCACTCTAAAATAAAGCATATATATCTCCACAATATGAAAATTGTTTAGATAGTTTTTTAGGAGTAGTAATTATCAACCGTTTCGGATTCGTGTGGCTACAATATAAATGAATAAACAATTGAATATTTTTGGAATCAGTATGGGCCTTGAACCCGTAATTCCTGCTTGCTAGGCGTTTGTGCTTTCTACTAGCCTAATAAAGGTGAAGATATATGTGTGTTATATGTGAACCACTAATATTTTGCTAGTGATTTCATTTTATCTTATATTAAAGCTTTTAATCAATCAGTAACGTAACGCACTACCAGTTGCAGATATACGTTTTAATTGAAAAAAAAAGAAATATTATAATAATGTATATATAAACAGTATCATTATATATTTTATCAACGCAGATTTTTTATAAAAATGAAATGAAATACGGTATCTTGCAATTTTTTTAACTGTATAATTAGAGATAATTTACTCAGTATATAAAAAAAATAGAAAACATATATTATTCTGTATAAACTGTACTAACTTTGGAATACTTTCATCATTCAGTATTTATTCATATATCTGGTAGTAGATTACTGAAAACAAAGTTTCGAATCTGTGGTCGTTTTTGGTTGAACCAAAACAAACAAGAGCATTTCGTTAAACTGATTATTTATTCATCTGTACAATGATCACAATGGTTGCAAAATTAAAAACTCCGCTCGTTTTTTACGCTTTGGTGATTTGGCAAAAAATGTGATACAAAAAATTATTTTACATTACATAAAAGTAGCCATAAATGAATATGTCATACGCAAATGTTATTTATTACACAGTTTTATTTATTAGAATTTTATCAATTTTTGTGACAATGTATTTTATTAATTATCTGTTTATATTATTTTTTCGTTATAAAATGTTATACATCTTAGCAAGTTAGTTATATAATTTTATAGATTAAAAATGATATATCCATTCTATATAGTTAGAACATACTTATTGCGTCTTGTATATTATACATAAAACATATTGCAAAGACAAACAAAATTAATTTATTATTTGAAAATATATGTATATAAATAAGTTATATTTTTGCTTAATTTTAAAAATTACAAGAATATTTTCGTTATTTTTATATGAATGTAATATATAATATACATATATCTGTAATCTTTGAAATTTTGTTACGATTGTTGGGGAGTAGATAGTTTATTTGATTTTAAGTGGTTTCAGCATAGAACCTTTTATAATATCACATATAAAACATTAATATCAGTAGCGTAGCTGCCTCATAGCGAACTCATGCAAAGCATGAAGGCCTTTGCTGACCAGAGGGGCCTTAATCTGTCTACGCTTAATATCCGATTTCAAGTAAAACTGAATTTCCTACTAAAAACGATGTATGGCATACTAGTAAATGGTATGCAGGGTATCCTAAGTATATATCTACTAAATATTTGTAAGAAAAACGATTTTGTAAAGTTAGTCACAAAAAATTTTTTACTCTAATATTTCAAACAGCTCTCTTATAAAAAACCCAATTGAACATAGGATAGATTTTCAATACAGTAACGATATATAACTAATATCTACTGTACAGCGATAGTAATAAATATGAGTCATACGCTTATGTCTCAATTTCTTGGTGTCTTGAGCCAACGATTTATGAATCGTATTTCAGAATCAAAATGTTCAGATAAATACTTATTTGTTTTTATTGTTCACAATAATATATGTATTTATGTAAATAACAATACGTACTAACACGTACTGATAATTATTTCATTTGATTTTTTTATAATCATTTAATCCATCCGTAAATTTTCTACGAGTGCCCAATATTTTTACCTGCACCACTGATTGATATATATTTTAAAATAAATTATTTGTTAGCAGTTTTATAAAATTAAAATAAGCTAGTGCAAAGTAACCCTTGGGTAGGAAAAGTAAATCGATTTTACGGTACTTGAAAATTGTTGTAAGTTCTAAATTTTTTTTAAATTTATAAATAATAATATATTGTAGCTTATGAAACGAAAAAAAATTAAAATTCGTAAATTCGTAAACAGTATATGAAATAAACTAACAAATCAGCATTAATAATAATGTCAAAAGTTTTATTAGATGAGTTTCTATAATAATATTACAACAAATTTAGAGTCAAGTTAAGTTGCTTTAAAAATAAACGACTGTATATGAAATCTAACTGGAAAACTTTCTGGATGAAATAATTCCAAACATTATATACATAATACAATAAAGGGAGACTTGAAAACAGCTGTATCGCATCCCAGACTTAATGTGATCTCTTTGCCATAGTTGGTAATGAGATGAGCTCGTAATGCTAAAATTTCTACCACAAGGCCAGCTATTTTTACACATTTTTTGTTTATAATATATTTTTAATATAATATGTATATAAGTAATGTCAAAAGTTGCTTTATATAAATTCCACAATATAAAAACATGTAAAATATGTTGTAATAATAGTTCGCTTTTTTAGGCATGTTCATTTCCACTTGTTATAAAACAATATTTTGTGTTTAAAGTATAATATTCTTTACAAAAAATATTAGTTAACAAAATAAGCATGTTGTGATTGAAGTATAGTTTGTTAACAAAAATAAAATTATTTTTTAAAATAAATATTATTTTTTCAAAATATTTTCTGAATAGTTTGAATTATCCAGTTGTTGTTATTTATAAGTTCTTACTCACTCAAATAAATATATTAATAAAAAATACTATTCAACAAATTTTTGTTTCTGATGAAAAAATTTAATGCTAAATGAAAAATTATAATGAAAAAATAAAAGCTTACAAGTTGTTAAAAAACATTTCTCTTACCTGTTTTTCTCCATGTCATAAACAGGTGACAGCCTCTGACAAACACGAACTTTTTTACGTAAAATTTCTAATAAAACGACGCCAGAATTCTTATGGAGCAACTTTGAATTCATTATGAAGTATAAACAAAGTGAACGATGAATAAATGAACACTGAATTTCAACCTCTACTCCAAAAAACCTTTTGAATTACCATTTTTATATTATTCCGCCAAATGCAAGGTGCTGCAAAGAGAATGCCTAACGATCTGATGCAGTAATATTCAACCTTTATTATCGATAATCTTTTAGATTCAATCACTTTAGTATGAATAATCAGTACAATATATCATTGCTCACATTGTGTAAAATAATGATAAGCGGTCATATTTTAAAATGATATTTAAAAGAAAAGTTTATTGCAATTATTTCATAAATATTATACTTTGTGTAGTTAGTTATAAAAGTAAGAGAAATAAAACTATATAACAAAATAATATTTTTTTTTACTGAAATATTATCAAATTAACTTTTTTAACGTATATAATTATATATTGCAATATAAACTTTTTATCATATTTTTTATTAAAACTTGAGTTTTTAAAATTTAAAAACACTATTTTTATACATATTTTGATAAACATATTTTTGAAAAAATAATCAACATTGGTTTTGTCTATTACAACATTTTCAATTGCCTATCCGAATTTTAGGAAATTTGTTCAAAATGAGTTATTATTTCAAAATATGGCTTTCTATAAAAGATTAACAGTAAAAAAAAAATACATGAATTTCCCACACAATATTAGTTCACTTAATAAATTAAATTACTACATTTAAATAATACATTAAAAGATGTTTACAAAACTCCTATTAAATCGTCAAATATATTTTATTTACGTTCACAAATATGAAAAATAGTGAAGAAAAAACTATTATTAAAATTCTTGCGATATATTAAAATTATCTTTAATTTACGGTACTATGAGTTATTACTGGTTAGATATCGCTGCCATACAAGGATGCTGCGTTTTATTTATAACCGTTTTTTAATCCCGTTATGAGGTATTTTTCTATTGAAATGGATAAAAAATTGATGGATTAAGTTTATTTAGCTATCTAGTAAAAACATACAGAGATTCACCTTTAATAATTTAGTAAATCAAATTTGATATTATTTTTGTAATATTTTCTTAGTTTTTAAGCAACATAGATAATATTATTCATGATTGAAATATAAATATTTTTTAACATATTCAGGTGTACTGAAGATTTTTCTTGATTTTAACCAGCATCAAAGAGAAACTGACGTAATCCTACAACATTATTTATATATACCGAATGTATAAATAACTATGCACGTTTGAACGATACCATACTGATAAATATAACTTCCTTTAATTGTAATGGAATTGATTATAAATGATAATAATTTTTGTATCTTTAAAAAGATTTTTTTTGTATGAAATACTTTTAAGAAACGCAAGTAAGCTAATATTTTTTTAAATATCGTTATTTAGTAAATCACACCACTTATAATATATTTTAACACATTTTGATTTCAAAAGAATTTACATAATACATATGTGAGAAATTCCTTTTTGTAAAAACGTAAGTAAAATTTGAAACTGAAAGTAAAGAATACGCGACGCAAAAAAATACTGCAGTACGAAATAGTGTATTGCCTAAACAATTACGTCATTCCAGGAACTTCACTATACTAAAAAATTATACACAAAAATATAGAATATACCCACGGTTCAGCCTAGGATAACTAGGTCGCAAAGATGTATGTCTGTGGCCGAAAAATCGGTACAAAAAAAACCACCAATAAAGAATGCATCAATAACACTGCCGACTTCTCCTACCACT
>JAPMAE010008296.1:0-11211 GCA_036584705.1 Rhyacophila sp. 25_7 | reverse complement strand
TGACCGCACGATATTCAAGTTTATCCATTTTAACGAAAAACACACAAGACGTCTAGTGCGAAAATTCGTATAAGCAAACTATTTGAGAGAACAAGTTACTTCATTGTTGAATATAAACACACTTCACAAAGTTGTCATATGAACTAATGACACGTGCACCCAGGTGGGAAATATAATTTCTTGCTGATCGGAACGCCGTCTCTGTGTTAGGTCGAGAACTTTTCACCTTACCCTCATACTTAAGTGCATTTTGACAGTGTTCCATTCTTCTGTTAAAATATTTAACGTATAAACTTGAAATCTGGCTATACATATCAGTTGTAATCTTCTTTACTATTCTCCTTATAACATTATGCTCATTCACGATTTATATATATATATTCCGCAAATCTTCTATGATTATTGATTTAGTATCAAGATGTAGAAAGATTACCATTTACGAAAGATAACAATTATCATTTTTTATTTAATTTTGTGGAATTCTCACCATTAGGTCATAAGAATGTTGCATTAAAAATTCTGTTTTCCGATCAATGGCAACATTTTCAACTGAAACACTCTTTACAGTTATAGATTAGATATATTGAGAAAAAAAAATTGAAGTAATTTCCGAAATAATATATTTTATTCAATCATTTGGACAACTTGACTTGTTTTAATATGAAATATAAAAAAATGATTTTTTTTACCTCTAGTGTTTGTGTGACTACAAATATACTCTTTCAGCCTAATCAAAGTAGATGTGATGTGGTAAATCATTGACTTCTATAATGACATGAGTTTTTCCTTTTTGTTTCATGCCAGCCACTTGAAATATGTCCCATGTGTGATGTCAAACATTAACAGAATTCGCCATTGCATCAATTGCAATTTGGACTATATTCAAAATGTAGTGTATTGCTAGATGTTTAGTATATTTAGTACCAATCTGAAGACAATTTATTTCCTGTAAGAACCCTTATATTCTTGAATCTATTCAATATGAAGATATCTTTGAATGACGAAAAATGCTAAATTAATATGGATGTCTTTTGAATGTAATTCTGGACAGTATGAAAGCACAATATAATTATTTCGTTTCATTGTGTACTTAATATTAAAAAATAGCTGTTAAAAAGCATAAGCAATGTTTTGCACCTTCCCACCTGCCGATCTTTATCTGCATACCTTCACTTAATGCGACTGTTTAGCATTATTGTATATTAAAACAGTTTTGTTTTATGAATGAGACAGAGGTCCGGTCGTATGCAACTGTTTTAAAATGAAGGAATAAATTGATTTGGTGGGTGTTTTTCAGGTGCTGAACGTGCTCATACAGCCTTACCCAAGTGTGTGATTTGAAATGAACGGTTTGAACGGCGGTGCCATGGAAGAGAATATGTCCGTCGCGTCGTCGCCGGACTCGTCGCGCTCGAGCGTCGGTCAAGACGAGAAGGCCTCCGATAAAAAACATGACGCGCGACCCAACTCTAATTCGGAAGACCGAACCCTGGAGAGCGAGAGATCGCCGGAGTCTTCCAAGGACCCGGACAACGACGTAGAGTCGGACGCGGCCAAGCCCCTCGATAAATTATCCGCCGACGAGCGACCCGAGTCTGGTGAAATGGACCCTAGTGATATTGTTCACAGTACCACAAACTTAGGGGAAACTGAAAACAGCAATGACAGTAACAGTGATCACAGTGAACGCAATCATGCGCAGAGAGTGAACAATTTAAATTTAGAAAACGGTGATAAAAACGATTCCAATTTAGAGGCAGAATCGGTGAACAGTTCTCGTCCCAAAGACAAAAGTGATCGTGGCACTGAAGACGAATCCGAACCAGAGGAAGGAAGCGGAGTCGTACATGAAATACAAACTGATTCCGATGGAGATGACAACGAAGTCAAAGCCGTTACAATGAACGATGACGACTCTGATGAAATGGACTCCGATGACGACACAACAGATGACGACGACTCAGATGTTGAATTCGATGAAGTCACGAGTGGGATGGATGAGGACCCCGTCAGCATAAATTCTGATTCCGATCCTGAAGTTATAGGAGAAGATTCGACTAAAAACAAAAAGACTCCCAGAACGAACGTCGACTCCAGTGAAGTGCTATTGGTAGAAGACCTTTCCAATCAAGGTGAAGAAAAGTCCAAAATCGACGAGTTGAAAAATGGAAAGCAGAAAGCTGTTATACATGAAATACTTAGCGACAATGAGGACTGTATTCTTCCTGACGTTAAAGAGACTACTATTAAAAAGGTCCAGGATCTGGAAATCCGCAGGCGGAGCTCCAGGAATGTTGGCAGACAGAGCTACAAAGAGCCAGATGAGGAGATCGCAGAAAACGGCGGAAGGGAATCTGACCTGGAAGAGATTGTCAAAGATCCTTTAGATCACAAGTCTCTCTTGAATAACTCCAACGTCACTAATGACACAAAGAAACTTTTCGAATTTGCATCGAAACAGATAGGAAAAGCTTCCTCTATCAATTTAGTTCCTCGGCAACAGCAGAAAAAGCCTAGCGTTAAGATCGTTGATCCTGGTTCTATAATGGCGGATAAACCATCATTGTTGGTGCAGCCAGCTAAAACACCTTATTCCATGATGCCGGTAAATGTATCCTCGCAGGCACTGTATCAGAGTATAGCGTCTAGGGGAACCACTGTCACCCCGATGTCTGTTAAAACGGCCACCGTTGCTAATGCTGTACCCCCCACACCTCCTATCATTCTTCCTTCTCTCACGGATGACATGTTCGTTGTGGAGGCACCCTCTTTCATTGTACCCTATGTCTACGAAAAACCTTCGGTTAAACCCTTTAAGGAATTTGTAGACAATCTTGGTAAGGATCTTGAAGAGCAGAGACTCAAAAGAGAACTAGCAAAAATGGAGAAAGAAAAAGAGCTGCAAGAGAAATTAGAAAAGGAGAGGAAAGAAAAAGGCATCGAGGATCCTCCAAAGGCAGCGGAGGTTGTTGAGAAAATGGACTGTGATGATAGCAAAAATGAAGAAGATGCCGTTACGGACCAAGACGATAGCATGAAAGAAAAAGAGACCGATAAGAAATCTCAAAAGAAAAAAAGGAAAAAGGGAGATGACGACGATGCGTCCTGGGATGGCGAATCCTCCTCTGATTCTGACGATGAGAACATGAGCGATGATGACCGGCCCAAGACTGTCATTATCAAGGAGAAGGAGGATGAATCTGTTGTTGAATTAAAAGATCCCGTGACATCTGACCCTACCGTCGACCCCAAGGTCGGAGTGAAATCAGACAGTTACTTCGACAACTCATTAGGGAAGTTCTTTATCAACATCGGAGGAAATTTAGTTCAGGAGTATGTTCAGAATGATCTTCTACGTCAACAGAAACGCAAACTGCATGCAGAAAAGCGTTCAGGTACTGGTAACCCCAAAGGTACGGAGACTGCTATCAGCTCACTCATGAAAAATCTGGAATTCAGCAAAGAAAATAATGCCCCCTACAAATTTCAACAAAAAAAGTGTGAATTCTGCAGCTTTAAAACAGAGTCTGCCTTGGCGATGGCCCACCACATGGAAACGCCTCACATGAAAAACAATGTATACAAGTGTAACTTTTGTGCGTTTGAGATTCGCAGCCCACATGACATTCTTTATCACATGGAGGCTGAGCACAATACAAGAGGAAGACTGGAAAGGGCACCCGCCTACCACCAGTGCGCCAACTGCCCTTTCGAGGATAACGGGAAGGGAAAGCTGGCCCGTCATCTCATCGCATGCGCCAAGAAATTCAAACCTGACTACAACCTTTCACCGCCCGTGGAATGGGAACCTCCAGCCAAGATTCCAAAGGTCACTAGAGCACGCCAGCATGGAATGATGAACAGCTATCAGGCAGCCTTTGCCAAGGCTCAGCCTTCAAATGCCCGCTTGCCCCATCCATCCCAATTGCAGATGGTCGGCGTGCCTGGCCAAATGTTTCGCGGTCGTGGCAAGCCACCATTTGTGCCCACAGGTAAACCTGTACACGGTGCTCCTCTCGTCCGGGAAGGTGTCATGTATCGTTCGAACACTCCTCAGCAGGTACTGTCTCAAGCTAATTATCAGTTGCAACCTGGTCAGGGTGGCATCAAAGCTGGTATGCAGATACCCAAAGCCCTGCAGCACCAGCCGTCCATCTCCATCACCCCCCTGCCACGCTCTGCGCAGCCGCCTCCCTTGGCACCCATTGCGGCCGCAGCTTCGGCTGCAGCTGCTCTTGGTTCAGCGGGTAAATCCTCATTTGTAATCTGTGAAATCTGCGATGGTTACATCAAAGATTTGGAACAGCTGCGAAACCACATGCAGTGGATTCACAAAGTAAAAATTCACCCCAAGATGATTTACAATCGGCCACCACTCAATTGTCAGAAATGTCAGTTTAGATTCTTCACTGACCAAGGACTGGAGAGGCATTTGCTGGGATCTCACGGCTTGGTCACCAGCTCCATGCAGGAAGCTGCCAATAAGGGCAAGGATGCTGGCCGCTGTCACGTCTGCGGTCGAGTATACCAGTGGAAGCTCTTAAACCATGTGGCCCGAGACCATAGCATGATACTTAAACCGGCGCATCTCTCCTATAAGTGTACTGTCTGCACGGCCACATTTGGAATGTACAAGCAGTTCGAGAACCACGTTTACTCGGCCCACAGCGTAGTGGTCAAAAAAGAAATCGACAAGAATAGAGGTGCTGCGGCCGCCGCTGGATCCTCCAAATCGCAGAAGATTAACGACGAAGCAAAGACCACTAAATAATGGATGCCGTCTGTTACTGACGGTTTGATTCCGCGCACGCGGCCGAGGGGCACTCCGGAGCCTTTCAATTCTGAAATTACCGTCTAACCTTGAAAAATTATTTATCTTCGAGTATAGTAAACATTCGCTGTACCATTTTCATCAGTTAACGTCGAGTAAACTAAACCAGAGTGGCTGTGAGAGGCGAATGCGACCGGAGACATCCGTACTCTTATATTATGGGTTGACATGACGGTCTGTGGACTCGATCGAGACTCTCATAATCTATTTTGATGGGCTAGTTTTGTGATACAATAATCTCCACTCGGATAGCACCCAATAAGGTCATATAAGTATAATATTTCATATCTTCTCTTAAGACCATCGACACGATACGTTTTCCCTCGATCCAGCCACTCTTAGTCCATCTGTCTGATGCGAATTCAGTTCATCGAAGATTCACTCTCATGTTTTCATACTAGGGCCGTTCTATCCTCTCATAGTGCCTATTCCAAAGATGCAAGAGTGCGCGAAGAAAATTTTTGATCATGCATATTTTTATATCCATATTATTGCCAGGTTTTCGTTGTACGTATTTCATTAAGTAGCCGATCTCTTTTTTTTTAACGCTAACGGATGTTGAAATTTTTTAATTTTGTACCGACGATAATAAAGATTACGACTAAACGCTATGATCAGCGTTGCGTTGCGGTAGTCGATCCGACGTATAAAAAGAAAAAATCGTCAATGTGAGTGTAACACTAGAAAAATTTAAACACCTTAGTTCAATCGATAAATTTGCAACTTTCATTTTATTGTAAGTTTTTTTGTGTTGTTAAATGAGATAGTATGAGTGACATCATACAGTGCACTCCTATAAATTGAGTGCAGGTCTGCTGGGCGCCTCCATTCGGCGGCACTGATCGATTCAGTCCGCGATTCATTTGAACTAGCATTTATGCCGGTGCTAATCACGAATTTTGATTGTGGAAAATCTTAGATGTAAGACTTGCCAAGCTTACTTACGATCGCGATACCTGTATACTTAATACCAATGTATTGATTTAATATGAATGTTTATTAGATTATTCTTAGTTCATGTTTGAAATTGTAAGTTAGGTTAGGGTTGTTTTTTTTAAAGCTGAATTTATTGCATAGAAGTTATGACCGCGTGAGTCTACTCAGTTATTCCTGTTGATTTTTTTCCAAAATGATCTTTGGAAGACTGCCGAGGGACGGTGCCTAGCAGACAATGTACCGCGAATCATTATATACTGCAAAATTCACTCATCATCGTCACACACATTTGTGAAATTAACAAAATTTTGTTATCGTCGTTTGTCTTTTCTTATGTACGGGTGGTTGCACAAAACTGATAGTTAACAGACTGTTGTGTCGTGACATTTTGCAGTATGTTGATGAAAAATTAAAAACGGGATGCTATTGATGAGAAAGATAGCAATTGGCGAGAAATATTTATTAATATCTTTCATTACTAATTGAGTTTATTGTTTGTGGTGGTATTGTACCGTGAAATGGCTTTTTATTTGCTCATCTGGCCCACGCAGGACATTCCAATTGAACCACGGTAGTAAATTGAACATTACCTGTACACTTTTTATTCAATACAACCTTGCATCTTTGTCATCAATCGTTTTCAGAAATAGATAATTATTGTTGTAAGGGGTAATCAATACGTTATCTGATTTAGCATTAAGTTATTTAGTGATTTTAATAATTATAATATTATTTTGTAAATATACTTGTGAATCATGCTTTTCATTAAAGTTGTAATTGTCACAAAGGAAACACATTTTTTTTTTCAAATATAATTTAGCCCGCCTCTCGTCTTTCTCGATCAAAACTATTATTATAAAGCAGCTGTTACAAATGCTACCTCGAAATGTGACGATACAACTGTATATTGCTGTGAAATATAAAATGGGATAACGTGTCGGCCGACAGAAGATATATATTTTTGGCGTGCGGGCCTTTCACTGCGGTCTGCGGGCCGGACACCCTTAGCGAATTCAAAAGTGAAAATCTTCGATCTGTAAATATTAAAATCAAAAACTATAGTTAATGTTACGCACTAATCAGTGATGATATATTTCCATTACTAAGGACATAATTGTTACATTGTCTTAATATTTAGGGACCGACAATGAAAATGGTGGAACACCGTTTGCTTTACACGAAACGTGACACGACAGACGCGGTAATCCCACATCGCGGTGATCAGTCGTGTGTTAGTTATAAATTTAAGTATAGGCATTATAATTCCGATTAGGTCCGTAAATCGAACTCACATGTCGTAGAGTGACATTATCAAATTCTGAATACTGCCAATTTGTGCTCTTAACAATATTAATTTGAGTTGAAAACAGCTGAATAATACCAAATTGCATCTGTGAAATCTCATCACCGCGGATATTGAGGTTTATTTTTATGCATTATTTATAAATGAACATAATAATTAAGTGAATATTTTAATTGTAAATAGTACAGAAGTCGTATACTCCTAGTAACCTTATTTATTGATTAGCGAAATAAAATTAATTAAAACACAATACAATACCCGCAATCACGTTTTCTCAGTGGAGGTTCTAAGATTTTTTTGTAGAACCCTAAGAATTATTAGTGCTTCGTTAATTCCATTGAATCTTGAGTAAATCGACAATATATGCAAAAAATGTAAAAAACAAGCTAAAGGTATATTTTATAAATACTTCTAGAATGATTTATAGGGTGAATGGTGAATGGCCGTAGTATTGTTTTGTACATTCTGTTGACAGTATGTAGCTTATAGTATTATATTATGGAACGGTATCAAATTCGACGGACGCTGAAGTAGGTATGTTAGGGTTAAATCTACGTAATATCCACGTGTGGTGTATTGAGATTTCGCCGATACAGTTAAATACACCCTCCACCCGATAAAAATACATTTAAACGAACCTTGCGATTGAATGTGTCGAGAACTGTAGTTCAAAATAATATTGTTCCATAGACAGTATCGTAACCTTATAACTAACCGAATAACTGAATTGTATTAATGGTATTTTAAGTGTAAACTTTGTTAAGATATCACATTATATTGCAAATATAGTATGTTGTGGAAAGTTTGTTTGCATTTAAATGTTGATTGGTATTAATAAATCCTCTGAAAGGACTTTTCATATATACACGTGATTTTTTTATATCGACAAGTCGAAGAAAAAGGTTTTTGATATCTATTTTACAGGATATTACTAAAAGAGAATCTGTCTGATTATCGTTTGCCTTTTAATTTATTCTTTTCTACTCATGACAAGTGTATATTTTTTGAATGGCAATTAATTGAACCGAGTTTTCCATGTAGACGAAGCTAAAAAAGTATTTTGCAACCATTTCTTTGTACCCTTTTATTGTATCAACTTAATAGCTGTGTGTCAAGAATGTTTTTTTTTTATTCATTTTTCTTTCATAAACTCGAAAGCCCTGTGCACATACATGTACAGTGGCTCTCATATTTGCTCCGATATAAGTTTTTTTTATAAATTTTATTAAAATTTAATAATCAGTCTTATGTGATTTCCTTTATTATATATTGCATCTACCATTAAAAAACATCACCGATTTGGAAGTGTTCATTGGAATGACAATGTTGAGCACAAGGGTAATGTTATTGAATAATTCATATAGTTTGGTATTATGCATTCGAAAGAACTAACAGTGGACTTTTCATTAGATGATCGAATTTAAAATGTTTGAAATATCTACCAATTCTCTGGTATACGTATATGAATGTAGAAAACTATATCTATCATAATATAATGAAATACAAAACGTAACTGTAAAATTTGTTTGTATTACAAAAATCATTTAGCAATACAGCCACTGTGTAATTTACGTTGCACATTTACCCAAATAATGTTTGATCTGAGTTATCACTGTTTTAATTCTTTACTGGTGCATGTTCAATGAGGAACTCATGTTTTTTTCATTTCCTAATGAATATAATTTGGGCAGTTACAAATTTAGAGAAAAGCATGATTTGATGATTATTATTATTATGTAACTTACTGATGGCAAAGCAAACTGGGTAAATGATGATTTTTTTATGGGAAATGAACAAAACGCTGGATTGTCATTTTAAATTTTAATTACTAAGTTATTTCATACTTATGTTTATGTATAGGTTAATAATTATACTATGTGGAGTCCTCTTTTTATCAAAATCGTTAATGATGTATTTCAGATATTCCCAGAAATAAATGTCTTTCAAAAAACACTTATTCAACAATTTTCTTTTACTTTATCATTGCCGTGTATCATATTTACAATCATCAGCAAAAGGAAACCATTCATCATAACACTGGTAAACACCAACATTGATCACAAACATCTTTGCACATCTTAATAGTACAGTACAATCCCGATTATTTGTAACAAATTGCCAATCTCTTGGGAAAATCACGGTACTTCTTAAAAAAACAATGCATTTTGCTCCCCTCATTTATTCGTAATGATTTTTCTTCTCAAAGCCATCACATTATAAGAATAACTTGTAATTTTCCAGGTAAAGAATCCCGTTGATTCATATAGATATGCACTTCTTGCCTCTCCTACGCAACTTCTAATGTAATTTTATTTGCATTTGTGTTTGTCATGTTTTTTATTAAATCTCGTTAACTTGAAATTTTCTATTTTTGCTCTCGATTGCTCATAATCCTGCTTTTTCGAAAATCTCTATAATTCGTAATTAGCCCGAAGTCCCTTAGCACTATGAATTATCTGGATTATACTGTACTTGAATTCAAATTTAAATACCTAAAGAAGCTACAACGGAAGTCCGCAGAACTTTTCTGTGTGTTAACTGTCAAAAAAAATCCCTTTTGAATACCAAACTGTCAATGACTGCAAAGTTATTTGACGGCTTCACGATATATTGGTATTGGCAGTCCAGATTCAATTGACTGTCATTACTATTATTTTTTAAATTTGTTTCGCATGACAACCTGGAATAGTCTCATCAAAGGATAGAATCAGTGAATTGATTTGTTTATCTAACCTCAACCAAAAGATTGCGTATACCTTTAGTTTGCACATAATACTAAATGACATGTTTGCTATAATGGTTCGACTATCACTTGGCTCTGCAAAATGTTGTTTTTGTTACCTTTAATCAGATTCTCCAAAAGAATTTCGATATTTGTGTTGGGTTATAAATATGAACATTGTACATAATTCTTGCCTAGTCAACGAGTAAATATTTATTTATATCCTATCATAACAATGTTGATAGAAATTTCTTAACGGTTTTCAAATATAATGTAACTAATTTAATCAATTTAATTTGGCGAACGTAAATTAACTACACTCAACTTTAAAGGCAATTCACCGGTCATGAACTTATATTTTGGTTGATTTGGAATTTTAAAAACATTTTTATCAAAAACTAAACCATGACAGATAAACTTTCGATATGTTTTTAAAAGTGATTATTAATTATAGCTGTTATTGTATTTTTGCTCAAAAAGTCACGGCTTTCAAAAATTCGACATTATATCTTCTGGCAAGGAAAAGGTTAAAACAAAAATTGTTGTGTTCTCAAGGAAGTTTTTACGAGTATTGTTGATTTTTCCTACCCCGTTGCATGAAATGGAAGCTCTGCTTTGAAATACAAAAAAGGACCAAAATTATATTCCTATTTTGTTTCTGATTACACATTAATCATTTAAAATTCATGAATATCATTTTTCTTAATATGTACCCCATACCCAACATTTATTAAATGAGAATCTTGTTTTTTAAATTAGAATTTACAAAAATTTTACTTAAATGTTATAAATACCAGATGAACTCTATATCCTTCTATTTTTTTATTAATGAAAACATTACTGCCATCTATTGTATTTACCTGAAAATCCTTATCTAACAGTTTAAAAAACAACATTACTAACTAATAATTTGGTCGTATCCAAGTCAAAGCTACGAAAAATTGCAAATATAATATTGGCAACCGTTTTTTCAACATGTAAAATCAAATTGAATTTCACATCTACTGAATGACTTATTGTGTAAAAAAATATGTAATCAATCTTCTACGGTATGGTCTAAATTGCTTGTTCTTGAAGTATTTGCGTTTTTTTTACAGAATGGGAGACATAACCGTTGAAATGTATTGGAACCATACACCCAATACATGCAGAAACTTCATGGAACTCGTCCGACGCGGATATTACAATAATACCAAATTTCATCGGTGAGTTTTTTATTTGGTGTTTGGTAAATTTATCTATGGGTGGTTTTATAAGATTTAAAAATCAAAATTGTAGAATAATGAATATTTTCCACGCTATGGAAACAATAAAATGATAAAGTTAAAGGATGCCAAAAAAACGTTTTTATTGACTAAAGCAGTGATCGGCAAACTGCGGCTCGCGAGCCACATGCGGCTCTTTGGCTACTCGAGTGCG
>JAPMAE010008293.1:0-10033 GCA_036584705.1 Rhyacophila sp. 25_7 | reverse complement strand
AGAGGTGGCAATATTGAGACAAATTAAGGTTAACCGTTACTTGCTGTGCAACAAAAATTTAAAAAATCGACAAAATATATTAGCAGCCCAGATAATCGAGAACCGAATAATGGAGGTTAGGGAGATGCTATATATTAAGCAATACGTTGTCGATCGATTTGATCAATACTCATGAGGCAAGTCAACTTGTGAGGACGACATGTTGGTATAAATATTTATGAAAAAACTAAACGTCTAATACCAGTAAGTATTAATTAAATTATTTGAATTGTTATTTACAAAAATACCGAGCGCTTTATTTCATTTTGCATACAAGCATTATAGTTATTTTTTATTTAAGTTAAAATAGAATGTAATCGTCAAATGAGTGATTTGAAAAAAAAGTAAATTGACATTTTTTGTATTTTTTTTAATAGGCTTGCAATAATTCTGTAGCCGCAAATGTACGACCTACTTTAATATTTGAAAATATAAACACACCAACCCCAACCCAGATTTCCCCATGAAAAGCAGCAATAGAGAGCGAGCGTTGAACGCTTTCGATATATGGGGGTGCACACCAAGGCAGGCGACACTCGGCATAGAGACCTCGCCATCTAAAGAGGATTTGCTAGGTCAATTTTCAACTCGATGCGAAACGTCTGGGTCTCACGGCTGTACTCGATTAAAATCAAATGCTGCATATTCGACGCTTCCATACTGACAATGCTGCTTTATCGTAACGAATCATTAACAACTTTACTAAATCTCAAAATAATCGCATACTGACCATCGAAAACATATGCCTGCGGCGAATTGTAGAGGTGCGGTGGAATGACAATACGCGAAATGAATTGATAAAGAAACGGACCATCCAAAGTGAAGATTGAATTGGCTTGGCTATATTATAAGAATGCTTGAATTGCGTCACCACCGGACACGTCTCTTCTTCAAGCCAACCGGGTTCCATCGTCCCGGAAGAACGTTGAATACCATTTATATGATGTAGGCGGAGCTATAAGATGCCGGTGTGACATGGGAGGATATAAGAAGACTGGCCAGCGACAGGGATTCATGAAAGCAACATGCGGTGTACATATGCACCTGTCATGGGGCGTGACGTGTTGAAGAAAAAAAAACTGCGAAGCTCGAATGAATACTAATTATAACAACATATATCAGTAATTTAATGTCAAAAGACTCCACTATTTAGTACTTTCTGAATATACTCGTATATAGACGATGATTTATATATATTATTTAATAGTATCGAATAAGTAAATTTATAAACATATGCAAAGACCAATATTAAACTTTTCGTTTGGTTAAAAATGAACTGAAACAATAAGTCTCGTCAAAATCTCTACATTTTGATGAATATATTTAAACATTAAAATTACATTATGTACTCGTAAATATGGTCGTAGTACCAAAGAACGTATTTAAGCTAAAAACTATCTGACCTCACACACCACAATTTTTAAACTCGCAGATCGCTTTCATGGTTTTTATTTGAAAAGTTAAAAGCATGTCATTACATTACAATAATCACAAAAGTTCCACATTACATTATTCCTATGAAATTCACTTCCTTATAACGAAATAATTGAATACATAATAACAATCCTCGCCATGGGTAGGACATAGAAGCCACGAATGCCGATCGGAAGGTTGCTAATTCGAATTTCATACCCGGCAAAAATTACATGGGTTTTTTTCATTTGTCGATTATTATTTATGAAAACAACTGTTAAAGCAATCTTCAGTGAGCAGTCAATCGTATACAGCGTTTTAAGAAGGATATCGTAAAAAAATGATCTCGTGTTTGTTGCCGTTTGTATGATGGAACAACATTTCTCCACGGACCACCAGATGACCGCCGTTGAGTGAAGAAACTAGGCTCATCCAAACGCTTGGTAATTAAATAAAAATACGTAACAAAACTATTTTTTTTAAATACACGTATCAAATATCTTCTTCTCCTTAATCCATGTTTCGCTGTAAAGCATTTTGACACTACAAGCCGCCTCCACGAATCTCACTGGACAGTTTTCTTGCATCCTCCCATGCAATGCGAATATCCCACCAAGCAGAGACAATAGCATCAAACGACATTCTAACTCAACAACATACGTTCGTTGTACCGACTACCAGCTAGTACGGGTATTGATAATAAATTATTAATTGCACGTAATTATTGAGTATTTTTACATCAGCAAAATAAATGTAAAACGATATCGTGTATTCAATATCATTAAACTAGTATTATCCTAATCTATCATGTGTATGAAGGACGAATGTATACTAATCGCAATCATTGTGTGTATTAGCAACATGAAGCACTCGCGACAATCGTAATGGGCAGTAAAGGGGAATCGAAAAAGGGAATTCGCCGAAAATACAAATATTTTTGTGTCACATTAAATTTAACGACCCAAAACAGTGGGTCACCAGACTTTTTCAGAAACAGGACGAATCTAAATATTGAAAAATTTAGGAGCCGGATTAAAAATAGTATTATCAGAATCATATTAGGCGGCCATTACACTATCAATCTGGCGTAAAATCAATCTGCGATCATGGTTGGATTGATATCAGACTGAACGTGTAATGCGGTGATTGACAAATTGATGGATCAGATTGGCGGATTTCTAGATATTTTGAAATCTGCCTAAATAAACAACGCATATATTGTTGTGAACAGTAAAAACAAATAAGTACATATTTGTATGAACACTTCGATTCCGATACATGATTCATTAGCCGTTGGCTCACGCATATAATTACAAACGTTACGAGTGCCAACAAGACTGTTTGGCTGAGACTGACCGTCAATCTGATTGATCGTATAATGCCGTCAATCAATCCACCAATCTGGCGTCAATCAAAACGTGATCCAAGGATTTGGATCAAACGGACGCCTTAGAATATACACGTCTGTGCATATGTTATAACCATAATTTCTGATTTAATAGGAGGATTATAAAAAATAATAAAGCTGTTGGAATTACTTAATATATTAATTCGATAACTTTACATATTGAATGTGCGTAATATTAATGTAAAAATAAGACTATTGTGAGAAATATTAAATTCAAAAACGAGAGAATGGAATGTAAGAATTTCTTTTATCAGTTTCGGTGTCAGCACTCGGAACGTAGTATGGTAACATCTGGCCTCAAAAGTATTCAATGGTAATCTATGGTAAACCAAATAAGCGCTAATGTATGTTGATAACTCCAAAACTTGGAAATGTGATCGTATGCTAGTGGAAATGCAAATGGAAGGCATATGTACTAATTAAATTTACAACCTGCCAATGGTATAATTTACCCTTGCTAGTATGTAGTGAACTGTTAAAGAGTAGAATTTTGAATGATCGGTTGCATGATATGAATTACTATCTAAAATAATAAAATTGAAAAAAATGTGGGTCTAGACTATTAGACGCATAGCTATAACAAATTCTCGTGAAAACTGTATGGTCCGTATTGAAGAGAAGCTTTTTAATCTTACTAAGTCTCTGTTTTTACAAGTGTCAGGATAATAAAACCTTTAAACGTAATCGGAGAAAAAATATTTCAAAAACCAACGTACGGTACAATTTGATAATCGCAAAATATAGGTTACAGAACTAATTACATGCTATTATATCGTTTCTGAAATATAAAAATTAAAATAGATACGTTTTCAAATTGATTATGTATGAATGCGTGTAACAGGTATTAAAAATCGTTTCATCAAATATAACAACCAATTTACACTCGTGCAGTATTATTTAATATACATGAATATTAACTATTGAAACACACATATATATACACATGCATACAAATAAAAACGATGAAAACGACATAATTTTAAGAACCATGCTCATGATCTAATTATTTTTTCAAATTTATTACTCATCATTTTCACGAATAAAAATTTCCCAAATGTCTCAGAGTAAGATTAAGCCACGAAAGATAATAACGCAGATTTACGCTATTAATCAACCATTATCATTAGATAAATTTATTTTTAAAATCCGTTCCTTTTTAATTCACACATTATGCGAATTCGGTCAGAGTAAAACGGATATTCACGAACATGAAACAAAATGTGGTAAATAAATGAACATCTGTTTGGTGATATTATGTTCAATCACAGCATTAAAATAATAATTTTCTTGGCAAAAATAGTATAATTTACTAAATATGACAGTTCATTTTATCAATACGATACGTATGTGCCTAATCGCGACCCGATTTTTTTGTTATTTTAAATATGTAGTATGAACAAATTATTGTTAGATTATCAAAAGACAAACACGAAACGTATATCATGAAATTTGCTAAAAATATTTTTTTTCTACAATCATGACTCTGGTGATAAAAGACACGCAAAAAAAAAAATCTGGTTCAAATTAATTGTTATGAATTTTAAAAAGCAGCTGACGGATCGTTATGAAGAGCGGTGACAAAAATTAATTTGAATAGCACACCGGACAGATAAAATTTAGAGAGCCAGTCAATTATAAGTACAATATCGATACTTGGCGTAAAAAAATAAACGTACTTTGTTATTTATGTTAGTATTATTAAATGTTAGTAATACATTCATTTCCCATTAGTCATTAGGCCATTATTATTATTAGGATATTTTATTCAATCTTATCTAATATTAATTAATTTGATATCATTTTTCAAACTGTCATTATGTAGTAGATACTTACTATTATAAACCAAATCGAATTTGTTCGTAATTTTCACATTTCCCTTTCTTTATTATAAGAAAGGTAGAGAATTAATTGAAAATTGGTAAGCAATGAAGTAAGTATAGAGGTATAGAAAACCTCTCTATGGCATATCGTTAACCTGAGACACAGCGGACAAAAACCTCAAGGTTTGACAGTGTGTAATCCATAAAAAATGTGATATTAGGCGTCCACATAACTTTTAATATAACATATTAATTATTTTTAAAAACAGGCATTATGAATGGGATTTTATTGTGTACCGCCTTACCGAGTTAAGGGGTGGGGCGGACGGATAACTCGGTCGAATGTCACAAGAAAAGGAAGTTGGTACAATTACTTCCTGATAAATATAGAATGACTAGAATAGGTGTTGACTTTAGTACGTTATTGTAGCATTACTCTACTATGTGCAAACTTTAACCAGTATCAATAGAAATGTCAGTAATTTGTTACTTTCTGTGAGGATTATGTGAAATTAAAATGACAAAAGGAATTGTACGAATAGCGTAATACTTACTGCCCGCAGCGCTTCTAATCTATCCTTCGTCATCTTTTACCGATCACTCAATGTGAAAACGTTTTAGTTTATAAAATAGTCCCATTCACTAAATTTTCCATCGAACAGCACTAAACTAAGTACACGGTCACTACGTTCGCAAAAATCGATACGATTCCTTGAAAGACACTACTTATGCAGTCATGCAGATGGCGCTGCGCATGCTCATATGACGTCAAACACTGTTGATAAAAATAAAATCTTTAATTTAAATTACTTACAAATATGAATTATTTATCATATTTTATACCACTATAATTATTAAAATGAATAAAAAGTGCATTTGAGTGTTATTCAATAATATTTTGAAATTTCATTATTCATTTGAAATGTTACAAGCGTGACTTGACTTCTGACTCATACGTCCGTTAAACGATCTTTGCGAAGAAACGCCATTGTGAGCTCTAACGACTATCTGTGGCTCTGCATATAATCGTCTATTTTCGTTCCAATCCTCTGGATTTTGACAGTTCTACTCAGGTATTTGAAACTTGTATATATTTATTGTTAAACATCTTTAATATTTTCGAAAATTATTTCGTATTTATCGTATTATAAGCTTGCAAAAGCGGCTCCTTTGTACGAAATTCCTATGAGACGCATTTAGAGCGCCATTCTATAGGAAATTGAATAAAACTTTTTCTTGTTTTCATTGAGCTTTTCAAACTCGGAAATCAAAATTATTTGAATACCTCTCATTTGTTTCCTCGCGTGTATCATACTAATGTATATTAATGTTCATTAATTGATTAGCATTAGCACTGAAACACTTCTTCGTTTTCAGTTGGCGAAGGATTCAAATTCAATACAATGGCAAACGAATTGGATATGCCCAACTTTAAGTGTGTGCTGGTCGGAGACGGAGGCACTGGAAAGACGACTTTCGTGAAAAGGCATCTCACTGGTGAATTTGAGAAGAAATATGTGGCCACCCTCGGAGTTGAGGTTCACCCTTTGGTATTCCACACCAACCGGGGGCCCATTAGGTTCAATGTGTGGGATACAGCCGGCCAAGAGAAGTTCGGTGGTCTGCGAGATGGTTACTACATCCAAGGACATTGCGCTATTTTAATGTTCGACGTGACCTCGAGAGTCACCTACAAGAATGTTCCCAACTGGCATAGGGATCTTGTCAGGGTCTGTGAAAACATTCCAATCGTTCTCTGTGGAAACAAAGTTGACATTAAGGATAGAAAAGTTAAAGCCAAAGCTATTGTTTTTCATCGAAAAAAGAATCTGCAGGTATGTACATAATGTTTCCATTTCATTCAAGTGCTAAAATTCAGTGCATTCCTAAAGATTAAAGTGATAAAGTTTGGTTCTATCTGTAATTTTTGCATGAAGTCCTGAAATTTCTAGCCATGCTGATGTAGCTATGTCAAAAATACATTTAATATTATTTCCCAATAATGGCATTTATTCTGAAATTCATTCTTGGGTCCATAAGATTATTAGCCTAAAAACCTTTTTTGTTTTCACAAAAACAGCCTGATAGAAGTTCGGACAGGCTACATAATTTTTGTTGTTGAGAGTGGTGGTTTTGATGACTTAATAGTGCCGAATATGAAGAGTTGTGTATCAGTATCCGAGAAGTATACAAATTCAAAATTTGAAGATATGATTTGTTCATGGAACTTATATTTATCATCGCTTTTCCACCTACCTAACTAAACTATTTATCAACACGCATTGCACGGGCTCAGCGTCCATCGTGTTAATCATGTTTATTGGCGGCAGAGAGGTGGAAGTACTACCACCAAATGACGAGGAGTTTCAAAATATGCAACAACCATATTTCTTAACATAAATTGAATAAAATGTTTCTTGACTCCCTTAAACACTTTATGTTCTGAATTTCCACATATCCATTGTCAGAATGCAGAACTATCTGATTTTAAGTAAAAGGGCATTTCTTACGAAAAGTCATCAATGGCATATTTGTCCGTGGCATGGGTGCATTCTATGTATGAACCTAAGAAACCTAAATAAATTTCAAATAATCGGCAAAAATTCTAATACTTTAAACAGTGCTCCATTAAATTAAGTTCAGTGTGACAGGATAGTTCTGTAATCATGCGAGTGATGATATATGCTGCTATTCATGTATTGACCGAGATTAATTTTATACTTAGTGTCTAGTCCACTCTGAAATAGTTGAAAAGTGATACTTTTTATCAAAGTAGTTTAAATTAAAAAATATTGTTTAAACTGATCAGAACAGTTGGATTCATCGGAAAGTTGGGTATTATAAGCGAAAGCCTCCTTATTTAAGGCAATCCACTATTTAATCCTCATAATATTAAACTGAAATATCAGCTTTTACAGAAATATCAAAAATACCCTGAATTGATACATTTGCTTCACAAGATTTATTATTATCAAATTTTAAACATATTTTCAATATAAAATTGGTTTTTGTTAGGTTATAACATTCTCGTAGAAATTAAATAAATATATAGTAGCTTCTTATTTTATTTTAATGTGTGTTTCGACTTGTCACAACAAGCTTATACCACGCATAGTTATTGCACAAAATTACGAAATTCCATCATTGAGTTGATATTTCACTTGATTGGCATGGGTTGCATTCTGATCCTGTTTTTATTTTTTGTAAAAGTCGGTTTTTATATACCTATTATTTTGATAGTTATTGCTTCTGATATGCTCTCGAATCAGGAAGTGATTTTCAATCAGAATGTGACATACGTGAGATTATTCCATCACAGGGAAAGTGTCAAATTATACCATCTAGTACTAGTGGAAGTGCTGAAGATATAAACACATCAGAGGAATATGTGTGGGAAGAGGTGAACCTAGTATTCCAATTGTCAAAATTCCTGAACCTAACCACATATCACCAACCGCTATGACACTCTGACTATTTCAACTTATTTTTTTACAACATCGTGAAACAAATAAATAAGCAGAGAGATTTTTGGGGAAATACGATGATGATGATCTAGAAGAAGTTCCTTAAGATTTAGTCATTTTCATTTATTTATTTTTTTCATTCATTTTACATACATTTACATTAATCCACGAAACGATAATTTTTATTGCATTATCACAAATATGGGATTGATGAAAAAACTGACAATTTTCGCATATTGGACAAAATTATCCAGCCCAGAGACTTATTGGTTCAGTGTAATGATTACTAGGAAAAGTTTCAAAATTTGCTAAAACTTTTTCATTTGATCAATGAATCACCATTTGCCGGAAATAATTGTTGATTACAACAAGTGTATGGCAGTCATAGATGGTTCGGATAGAATGCTCTACAGCTATCTAGATGAACGCACCACTACTCGAAGGAGGTGACTTTCAATGCGATCGCATATATGGTATTGAGTTATTATTCTTTACAAAGAAAAGCCTACAAGTAAAAAATTAACTGAATATCAATTTGCTGCGATTGGATAAGAAATAAGCAAAATATCAATACTTCAACTGATAATAATTCAAAACGATATCTTCAAAGACTGCTTGGGAAGGAAAAAGGATCTGTATAATTCGTAGTACAAAAACGAACAGGAAAAGATCAAAAACGGGTGGTTTCTTTATGTTCCTAATTATTTTTTTAACCCTGTTTTAATATTTTATAAACCTTAGGATAAGTCTGTAATAATATTTATCAATAAAAAAAAATTAAAAAAATGTACAAAACTGTCTCTATTTTAAAAAAACATGTATTTTCTAGGGTATTTCTAGCCTACATATAAAAAATTTAAAGGGTTATTTACAGCTATTCCAGCACCTTCCACTATAATTGCCATTTAAATGCCCTAATTGTTTTTAGAACAGTTGTTCACATGTGATTAGGCACTTGTATCAATATCATATCTTGAATCATTCAGCCTGAATTGCCAGTTTGCGAAGTTATCTATTGTATTACCATTGCTTTCTTGATTTATTCCAGTACTACGATATATCAGCCAAGTCCAACTACAACTTTGAGAAGCCATTCCTGTGGTTGGCCAGAAAGCTCATCGGAGATCCGAATCTGGAATTTGTTGCCACACCTGCTCTCGTACCCCCAGAAGTGCAAATGGACCCGCAATGGCAGAGACAGCTGGAGAAGGATCTCAAGGAAGCGCAAGAGACAGCTCTTCCAGAAGAAGACGAGGATCTATAAAAAGCCTTACAATATACCAATCCTTATTTGTTCATTTTCCTATTGAATTGTTTTGCATTGGTATCAATTATATAATACTAAAATTCCACAGAATTATATTCATTACTATTTGATGCCATCTGCAAAAAACTCTTATATTTTGTTATGATTCTGAGAAGCTGTGCATTTCAGTTTTAATTTTAGAATCTTACTTTGTGACACTTCCATTATATCTAAAAATATGAGGTGAACATTCTCGATTCCAACATTGGTATTTTTATTTTAATTAGTTTTAAATTTGTAACGTCTAAGATTGATTGTAAAATTTGTATTTGAAGTATGAAATAAATTTAAGAAATCCGATATTGTTTTTTTCCTCTGTGAATCTCATATATAGTCATTTTGTTTTAACAAAAGCGCTTGCTGTTTGTTTATGGTAAAATCCTGTATACCTTGGCATGGAAAAGATTTAAGGTTCTGATCCTGGTTGAATTGGAAAACTCTTCAATCAATATCATCCGAGATTTCATCAGTTAACATATTCGCTGCGGCAGGTATTTATAGAAAGGTGCACAGGTGCTGAAAAAAATTCGATTTTCAAAACCTTAAAATCGTACCAAAAAAATAGTTTTTCAAAAAAATCTTA
>JAPMAE010008288.1:0-10246 GCA_036584705.1 Rhyacophila sp. 25_7 | reverse complement strand
GAAACGGGGCATAGTGATGATTGCTTTAAGAGATTTTTTAAAAACTAATAATTGCCAGTTATTAGCTCAACCAATTTAGTCCATATTGTCGTCGTTTAGCTAGTGGATAGGACGTCTGCCTAACGTGCGGTGTTGCATTTCGAGCCCCTTAGCTGGTCACAGTTTTTTTTTTCAAATGTTATTCATTTGTGTTGTAGCCGGGACACGCCCCCGAAACGGTTGAGCTAATAATTGACAACTATTACTCGAAGAAAATGTTGACACTGAAGAACCCATGTGCTCCAACTCGGAGAGGATATGGTATTAAAAAAAAATTTGTCTATCATTGTTTTAAATTCAAATGCGCAAATTTTACTAGCTACGAGATTTGGGTCCGCAACTCTTGGCTCGTAAATCAGATGCGATATCCGCTCAATCACAAAAGTGACACTCACTAATAGTTTTCAAATATGTAATCAATTTATTCAAATTGCTGAATATTCAACGCGTAAACAACTTCTTGTTATAAATTAATTAATTATTATTTTTACAAATGAATTACATGCGCAAAATGCGTGGTCAGCCTCTAAAGTTTTAAAATAAATTGCCAACTGTAAATACGCCTTGAATGAAAAATGATATGACTCCCGTAAGAAATTGGGTGACTTAACGCATTTAATAATCAAATTTTTCTATTGTATGTTTATTCTTTGTTCCGTGCTAATCGATATTCAAGAGAGTATATTATTTTGAGAGATTCGTACAATGAAAGGGGCCATATTTGTTGTTGATATTCAAACAAAAGTGCAAACAATGTCAGTGCAGATACAAATCATTTGTTTTGTAGTGTTTGAAGCCGGCTTTACCATCAAATCAGTGGCTAAGTCGTCGAGCTCTTTGATTTCAAGACATCTCTGATGATTTCCTGTACATATAAATAATTTTTATAATCTCTGTGTCTAAAGCGTAATAAATATATGTCTAATTGTCACCAAATGTCATCTTACGTAATGCGTATTCCTCTCGAATGCCTAAAGATGCTCGTGTTTTACCTACTTTTCATATATTTTTATACTATAATATGTTCCTTTTATACTAAAATAATCTATAATTATAGTAAATTATCACGGTTTTAATCCTGATCCCTGAAGCCTTACTGTTTGACACCAAATCATATAACAGAAATACTTAAAATTCGAAATTATCTAAGCTTGTATATTATCATAACGCCTTCATATGCTATTAATTTCAATCAAAGAAATGTACAAACGAAGCGTCCAATCGTAGAAAACAATGTAAGCACATTTCAACATTTTCCGCAAACAATGTTTTTATGTTTCAAGGTCAAATTTTGTTTTATGTTAAGATTGTTTATTTTCATCGTATTCTATGTTTAAATTAAAACAAAATAACGGTGTTTGTTAGGGTATATACTTTAAAATGAAATAAATATTTAGGTGCGCGCGGAATAAACCAGATTCGAAATATTCCGATGCATGAACATTTCACTTTTTATTTTTTTTCATTGGGTTTCGGAACACAATGCAAACATATTTTTTTCTCGATTTCAAAAAATTGTGCTTATATCGCTTTTTATTACTGGGCGTTTCAATTATCAAATAATTTATGATGTAACACTGATATTTTTTGCATATGGCAATTTTACAGATTCGACTCGATGTGTCAATCCAGTGTTAAAAATTAAATTTACGTGATTGAATTAAGAAACATCGGGACGGAATTCGTGATAGCAAAAAAGATTCTACAAGTATATAAAATTAACTTTATAGTTCAGTTGACGTGTGATCTGATTGTGAGACCCCGGGCATTGTATATTTTATCTCATACTGTTCACAGATTTTATTAATTCGTTTGTATTATTAGTCAGAACTTGAATCCGAAGGGGTGTGCTAATAAATAATATATATTATTCGTAAAAATGATTGTTAACCCACTTTCAGTGTGCACTGATGCATGCGAATTTGCCATTGTGGTGGGCAAAATTGTATGTCACATGCAAAAAATACAGTCACGTTAAAATTTCTACTAAATATCTACTTAGTCCAATATATCTTGGGACATCTGTTTTCGAATTTTAGCACAGGATAAATCCTGTTACAGCAAACTATTCTGAAGTTTCGTTATATCGAATACACAAGAAATTTTACTATAGTTATCTTTCCTCATTATTCTCGATAATATAAATGCATTATAAGAGGATTTTACCCGTATACGGTTATTTTGTGGCTTCGTAAGGTGCCATAATTCACTACTGTAAACTGGTACTGTCAGAATGATGCGTATAGCAAAATTAAAACTATTTTTATTAATTGAAATATGCGATTATTAAGAAATTAACGGTTTTTTGACGATGTCCATATCTCTGCCATTTTGGATTACGCGTCCCGATGTTTCTTTATAATACTGGATACGTACACGAACCAAATTGTAACACTTTCCTTAATCGCAGACTGATTTTAATTTTAACAGAAGGTGCCTTAGTTCATAAATTACGGGGCAGTGTTGCTATTATGTATGCCTGTTGATGTATTTAAACAAAAATAAATATTGTGATGTTGCCGTAGTTCTAAATGTAATATATTTATTATAAATTGTATCAGTGAGAGTTTATGGGTGTGCCGCAACTGGAACATAACGTACAAACTAAATTAGTCTCTTATTTGGAGAAAAGAACAAATTGGCAAATGGAATTAAGTATACAACAGTGATAAGTGGAACCTTGATGAACATTTTAATGCATCAAAAAGGTTTATACTTCACTTCTAGATGATGCTGTAAGGTTTTGATAATTGAGTCATTCAATCTTTCCTCAAATTTATGAAAATGTGAACCTTATTGTTGTTCGTGGGGCTGCCGTACTTTGAACGGTTAAATTTTTCGGTATATATATATTTTAGTTATTATTTTGAAACATAAAATTGTCGCCCTCGTGGGTGAGTGGATAGCGCATCCGACTCACAAGCCGAGGACCACGGGTTTGAGGCCTGTGTTCGTTGCAAATTTTACAAATGTTTATTCATTTGTATTGTAGCCAGGACATGAACTCGAAATGGTTGAGCTAATAATTGACAATTATTACTTGTAAAAAAAAAATTATCTTCACATTGTGGAGATCCATATGCTTCGTTTTGGAGCGGACATGGTTTAAAAAAAAAGATATATCATTTGAATTAAAGTAATTTATAAAGTGCTTCTTTGATTGTGGGCCGAATCCGGTCTGCGGATCGTCATTTTCTCAGGCCTGGTCTACATGGCATCACAACGGGGAGGATGGGTTAAGTTTTATTGTTACGGAACACTTTTTTTTAATCTTGTAAAGTTTATTTTCTATTTAATGTGGAAACTTATGTAACCTCAGAGAAGGGAGGGGGGAGAGTAAAAAAAGCGTTACGTGGTTTATGGACGATCCTAAAGTATATATATATAATTGCAAAAAGCCTATGTTTATGTGGGCAACATTAAAATTTGGTCACACATAAATGAAAATAAGTTCAATGTATCGTTATTCCATTTGTTAAATTTCTTCTGCGGCATATCCTAAATTCTCAGTGATAAGGCATACTTACACTTAATTTTATGGCCATATGCTCTTTCTGGGTGTAGATACTGAGAAATTAATGTTGAATGAGTATTCAATCACTTATGTGACATTTTGTATGTATTATGTTGCATCAGCTTTTGTGACACCTGATTGTTGTGTAACAAAATCGTTGTTTCATTCTAGCCTAATGTGGAACTAACTTCACTAGCCTGATTATACACGACAAGTCTGTGGCAAGAGAATTGAATAAATGATTTACTGGACTAATTGGCATGAATGTTTGCAAAACTTACGGTGTATATACGTGTATGTTTAATGAACAATTGTAAACAAAAGTATTTTGTATAAAAATGTTATATTTTTGTCAAACTTGTCTTTTATTTCCGATTTTTCAGTTGTCAAAACGTTTCACATCACCTTTGTCTCATTTTCCTGCAGCGATAATTTCGCTACTGTCCAGGCAAAAGGCACCAAGCCTAAAAAAGGCGTTTTTCAGTTGAGTATGTCACCTAAAGCGTATAATTATGTTCTTCAATAAATCAATTGTCATTAAGTAAGGTTCTAAATCGAAATAAGACTAGACAGAAAACTCTTTTTAGTCGCTCCAGCGCTGAATATGTAGCTACGTCACTAAATGGCAATGGCAATAACAAAGGGCCAGTTAATCCATTTTTCTGCAGATGTCTCAATATTCGATTAATGATACTCATTGTTCATTTTACTGTGTTAATAATATGAGTTCATAGTTGTTTTTATTGGCTAGTATCAATTTTAATCTCCAGGCACGACTAGTAAAATACTTTGTAAATTGCTGAGGGTAAAAGGTTGAAGGAATAATAAAAACAAGTTATTATAAAAATCCATTTTTATTAACAATTATAATTTGTATATAATCTGTTTTTAATAAGATAACAAGGAAAGCATATCGCTGCTTTTTGATATCTAATAAATCCTTGTCGCCAACGATGTTAATTATACTGGGGCACCCATGGAGAGGGCCAGGTTTAATGCTTTTTCTTCACTTCTATTGGAGACTGCATAATCAAGCCCCAGAACCAATCTTCGTCTACTAGCTTAAGGTCTGGTTACACAATGCTAGTAGCTGACTTGACAGTGGGCAGCTACTGCGCCTGTGTACTCGCATGACAGTAGCTCAACTCGCCTCACACGGTCACACAAGTGCGAGCTGATGGCGAGACCGTATACGGGTGGCTGGACTGCAGTAACTGACCAGGCCAACTCGCACTGTGTAACCGGCGCATTATGTCCGAGTCACATGCGAGCTGCTGCTTGCGGCGTGGTGGAGGAAGACGAGCAGGCGAGTGAAAACAAAAGATGTAGTAACTGATATGCGAGTAACTGAACGACTTGCATATGACAGTAACTCGTATAATGCGGTCACACGATACAAGTGGCTGGAATGCAGTAATTGACTAGGCCAACTCGGTTATTAACTAGCATTGTGTAACCGGCGCATTACAATCAACATTTTTACACTGCAATTGACGCTGTTTTCTCAAATTTTTCAGGTGCTACAACAAAATAGACAAGCCTTGTGGCCGATAGCAATTGTTTTCAGTTCCTCTTCTGTCATCGCGTTTGGCTCACTGATGGTGGACAATTTCAATAATATCCTCTTCATATAAAGCTGGCAAACTTATATTCAGGGAAACTAATGTTTGAATCGTTATCTTCTGATTTATGATATGTCCGTACGAACTGATAATCGCAAAACGTGCATATTTGTTCTTCGATTGAAAGTCGGGAGTGCCCGTTGCTTTGGCATAGTGGACATATAAGGTAGTCATCGTCGCTGACGTCTTGTAGTGTAACACAGCAATATTGCCTCGGATGTCCGTGCGAACATTCAACACTATCCACAGCCTCTTCGCACCAATCGCAGTAATTTACCACGTCACTCAAAACCAATTTCGTCTGCCTCGTAACTCTTTGAAGTAAACTATCAATTCCATAGTTGAGATCAGATGTCTTGCAGTGGCGTTTGAGGAAACGAACTTGCGAAGATAATGTTGTGTTGTCAAAATTATCTAAAATACGCGACTGTTCATATTTTGAAATCAACTTATCAACGTAAAGTTTTACATGAGAAATAAGAATATGCAAAAACCATTGTTTTTTAATTTGCGGACTGTATTCTGGAGAAACGGACATTAACATAACATTCGTCCAAAGATTAATTTTTCCGATATATATCGGCGTATCAGTCGTAATTTCATCAACCACTTTAGGCACGGCCGTCTTTTTAAGTATCGATATCCTCAGTAAGTCCATAAGATCCCAGTGTTTCGTTAACACTCCAGTTTCGTTCTTCATTATCGTATCGAGCAAATCGATTTGGTGTAACCCATATATGACTATAGTCGACGTAGACTTCCCGAAAATACGATCTGTATTGATACAAGGGGTTAAACAAATGACACATATGGCAGCATTTCGAGATAGGCACATCCCGTATAAATTGTTCCAGCATACTTCTAATTTTGTTGCGATTCTTTCACATTTTACGGCAAAACCGTCACCAGCTCTTATAATTTCGCATAAATTTAATTCTCCAGTGAAAGACGATACGATAAACTTAGTTTCAGATAACTTATTAATGCTTGTTATTTGAAGATTTCCTAAATTTTTAATAACCGTTTGTTTGATTTCTAAATTTACTTCAATAAATATTACGATTAAAAACGAGTGTTTAGTTATTAATACATAGTCCGTTTTGTCATTCAAATGTCCTGTTGTGATTTTAGTAATTTTAAGCTTGTCTCTGTCTTTCCATAACATTTGCTTTCTTTTAAAATTGAGCTGCAAATCATGATTAACTTTGAACTCGAAATATTCACATAGACCATCTGTGTCGCCCAAAATAAGAACTAACGAGTCGGCATTAAATTTGCCCCAATGTGCCGAAACGATATTATCGAGTGTACTCTGTAAGGTTTCCTCAAGTTTGGCTGTTTGATTTGTATGAGGAGTCAGTGCAGATGTTATTCTATGAATATATACATCTCCGCTCCGTTGCGCTGTGGCTAAAAAAGACACGAATACACCGTCTTGGTGATAAGTCGGGCTCCAAGTCGCCGACGTTGAAGTCAGCTGTTTACATCGCTTCAAAAACTCGTCAAAGTACGACGAGTTTTTATCGATTTCACCGAGACAATTAGATGCTTTCAAATAGTTGATAATGTGATTTGATATATCGACTTTGATGATCCAGTGCGGACACTGATATTCCCATAACGTAACACTTCCGCTGTTTGTTAATAGTGATAGCATACAATTTTTACTGCCCGCTAAGCCGGTAGGGGACCAAGCGGCTTTCAAAAAACAAATCGGCATCGGCGTTGTGACATTCCATTGCGGCAGCAAAATAGGGTTGTAGAAAAGCGTCGAAGCCTCGTCTTTCGATAGGTCTGACATCATTTCCATGTCAAAGCCCGCGTGTTCTGTCGGATAGTAGACTAGCGGACAAATAAACGATTTGTCAAATCCGAATTCCGGGGTAACGTTTTTGGGGTTAGGTTTGAAATGGAATACGTCGAGACCGTCGTCGGTTATTACGAAGAATCTATCGTCTTCGGACCATTCACAGATAAAACTTTCCGATATTTTAAAAATAGATAAAATTTGACTGATTTCTGTGACTTCCATATTTGCGATAGGTGTTTAGTTTATTAACAATATTTTGAATTCTGGCGAACCATTGAACTGTCAAACAAATGATCAATTAGTGATGCCAGATGAATAATATTAAGCAAAATATTCATGTATCACCAAATATGTGTTTTTTTTTTAAATAAAAAAAGAATTATGCAAGAAACTGCCAAAGTGATTAAAAACGTATACTTTTATATTCAGTAATACTTTGATTCTTTTATAAGAAGTAACAATTAGTTTTCAATAGGTAAAAAATGAATTCTTTAAAACATTTAAAAAAAAAATGATCCAATGATTTTTGATTCATTTGGTTGGTGAACCAAGGCTGTTCGGAACCTTGCAATGTTAGAGGCTTCAGCTTGGCAACTCAATATGTTTGACAAATATATAGAGGAAGGCAAGGCAAAACGAAATTTAAAAGTACACATAAAACAGGATTAAATAAAAAAATCAATGGTATTTTCTATGCTTTCTACCACTAGGTTTTTTTTTGTGATGGTTGCGGTAGTTTATAATTCGAAAAAACCAAAAAAATGGTAGTATGCCGGTGTCCCATTTCGCCGTTCTGTTAGGGCGTCCTCCATTTGTATATATACATTTTTATACTGTTTGAGACAAGGGCCTTTGAAATATTGGTTGCCCTGGGCCTCACATTTTCTCTATAAGGCCCTGAGCACCAGTATATTGTTCATATCAATGTGGGGAATAAATGAAAGGTACACAAGATAAAACAAGTTTTATGCATATTTATTTATCATTAAAACCTATAACAGGAAATTTTTTATAATGTTCTTCAGAAATATTTGGGAATATTGCCATGAATTTGAAAACTTCGCCCATTTTTTCTGGATTTGTCAGCATGTTGTAGCCTGATTTTAACGATTCTTGTTGTTCTGGAGTTGCATTATCTAATAAAACCTGCAAAATAATAATAGGAAACAATTTTACAACCGTATAAAACTATTGTTGGTTTGGATCCATGGTTTATTAGCCAACTGTATAACAATTATACAGACTTCAGTCTTTGATGATCTCCACATGTTTATCTTAGAAACAATCCAACGATATAGAGCTGTTGAGATTTCTTAAAATATCTTTCAATCGACTCTAGGTACATAATATATAACATGAACAACCAATCAACTTACAACTTTATATCTGCAAAAGACTTTTACAATGCGTATAAATTGAGGCTATTATTTTCAGAAACAGTTCTCAGAAACGTAATTTGCAGCAAAATACTGAGAACTGTTTTACATACAAATATAAGATAGTGAGAGTAAGATATTTTGTACGTAGTTAAGACAGGTTTCATGCCGCTATTTGAGATAACAGTTCCCTGCCGGAGATATACAGTGCAGTGCAAAATCTTAACAAAACAATATTAAAAGTTAATTTTCGAAGTAAAGACATCCTCTAAATCAGCGTCTCTCAAGCTCTTTAGTGTTGTGAGCCCCCCCACTATAATAATTTAACAAAGTTTTACATTACTAATGTGACGAAGAATGCGTTTACACTTGCCACAAATACCAACGAACAGACAAGTTCAAATCTTGAAATATATTATATGCAATACTTCATTATATAAAAAAAGGACTTTTCGTATATGGTTCATATTTTTCAGACAGATTGCGACTCCCCGTATATCTCATCATGACCCAGGTTGAGAAACGATGCTTTTAATAGCACAACTGATTTGTTCAGTATTTTCTGAAATTGTCTCACAATAAATTGTATTTGTTAATATAGATATGAGAAAACAACTTGAGTCCTACAAATTCCAGTAAAAATATATTTTTAACATATTTTTATAATGCTCTTACCTTTAACCTCACTTGTACAAGAGCCGATTCAAGAAAGTGTTTTTGAGTAACGGGACCCAAAACTTTGGCTCCGGATGCAACCTGCTTTAATTGGTGAAAGTCAACATCGGCCGTGAGATCGGATGAACCGACATTCTCCAAGGGATGGGTTTGTTTGTGACTCTTGAAAGCCTGAAAAATAAATATATGACTTTGAAAGGTTACAAGGAAAAGGCATCGGAAAGAAAAAAGCAAAATTTGAGTGTATTTTAAAAGGTTGCAATGGAATACAACATTTTTAGATACAAAAAAAACTACAAAAAGGTAAAGAGATTCAGGTGAGCTGGTAACATAATTACGTACAATGTAATTTTCAACAAGCTATCTGAAGAAACTCCTAGGCTTTTCTCGAAAGAGATAAAATGAATATATAATAAAACTTAATATGTGTGGACATTATTTTGGAAAAAAGTATTTTGTATTAGCAAATTTCTTACAGAACAGAGAAGATTGAATATTTTGTTTAAATACTGGGTAAATCACAGCAGACAATAGATTAAAAATATCCTGGTTCAATATCCGAACTAAATAAGCCTTCTTGGCAATATAAAAAGTGAATATTTAAAAATCCGAAATGCCCAAAAAAATGTCTATATAATTTTAACATTTTAGTTTCTAAAATATATTGTATAAGTAAAAGACCAAATTATACCCTAAAAGTGTCTCCTTTGGTCCCACTATGCCCGTAATCTGCTATCAATCCTATGCCACCTTCTTCTTCAATCCGATTGGCCAGTTGTTTCACGATGACCAGAGACTGAGGGCTGACTTCAAGCCGGTCCAAAGATGCATCACTCAGCGCTGCTTGTGTGTATAGTTTCGATGCAACTGTTTCACTATTGGCAAGAGTGTATTTGAACTTAGTGTCACCAATTGATGATTGTGAAGAGTCTATGTCTACAAATACTTCTCGCCATCCTTTATCAGTTTTCTAAAAAAATAATAGTTATTTTGTAATCGGACAATGTTTTTAAGTATAAATATATAAGAAGTGTCTAGTTACAAAAAGCAATATAAGAACATTTTGTCAAAATCAAAAAAAAAGAATACGTTCACATTCAGCATATCATTTTACACTATGTGGAAAAATTTTGTATTTCAAAACCGAATATAAAGTTATGAAAAAAAATAAAAAGTGAAATGTTCATGCATTGGAATATTTCAAATCTGG
>JAPMAE010008287.1:0-10162 GCA_036584705.1 Rhyacophila sp. 25_7 | reverse complement strand
CTACTCTACTCTTTGTACTAGCAAGAATTACCCAAACTAATAAATAAGCTAAATGTTCCTTTAAAATTTCCAGGTTTGCGAAGTGTTCCATTGCAGAAAATGGTTGGAAAACCCTAGTCTAGTATATTTGAAAAAATATTAATCATCAAATACTCACAAGAAATATTGTTTACAGTTTCTCTGAATTCGCGTTTAATATATACATTAAGATTCACTTACTTTGTCTACATTATTTCGGTGTATTTACACCGATTTTTTTTCGTCACTTACACTATTTTTTTGGTCATTTGCCTCATTGTTCAATAAATTCAAATCTTGACATAGGTTTTAGTCACTATCAAAATAGAATTTCCTTTTTAATAATTCATGAAAAATGTCGAGTAAATTTATGCCAAGTAGTTTGCATTTCAATTAAGATAATAGTATTTTTCACGTTTTATTAAATATTCACCAATATATACATTTTATATTAATATAATTTACCTCATTAGACTAGTGGATAGCGCGTCCGCCTAGTAAGTGAAGGTAACAAATTCAAGTTCCGTAGCTGATCGTAAAAAAATCAAATGTTTTTTCATTTGTAATTGTAGCCAGAAAATGAACCAAACAAAGTTGGGCTTGATATTTAAAAATATTTTTTAATTAAAAGGTTTGAAATGTCCACATCCCATATGCTCCACCTTGGAGCGAAAATTGAATGATATTATACCAAGCTTGTCAAGGTATGGAATTGATTCTATAATAATACTAAGTTTAATTTTAAACAATTCTCGGTAGAAATAATTTTCAATAATTAGTATAAAATGGGTCATATATTATAAAACTAAAAATATTATAATTATTCTTACTTTAATTTTTTGTAGTCTTTTTCCCAGCTGTAATTTATATGTATATTAAACCGGCATTTACATATACTTGCATTTTGTGACCTGATCAATCGATTTTTTTTGCAAAAATAAAGCATTACTTAAATAAATATTGTTAATATACTCGTAGTTAATGTGTACATACATTCAATATAAATACATATATATATATGTAAGTTGATAAATCTGTCTTACATCAGTTTCAAAATAGTTGTATACGAGTACAAGACTAACAATGTCTAAAAATATTGCACCCAATTCTTTATGGATGTTTTCGACTATCCATCACAATTAGACGTGCAATTATTTGCCACAAAATTCACAAAAGAAAAGTTACACTAATACAGTGCGCCCCAGAAATAATGACAGGTATTATTAATCCAACAATAAAATTAATTTTAATTTTACCGGTATACTTCTATAGCCACTAATAATATTGTTTACGAGTAAAACGTAACTTATTTTAAAATATAGATATACTCGTAACTTATAAAACGTCGAAATAGTCAAACAGTTGCAAAATGTATCATACTTTTTATCACGGAATATAATTTAGGTTTTATCTAAAAATATATATTTTTAAAACATTTTTATTAACTTACGTTACATTTTACAGACACGCACGTTTTTCATTTTTAGCAAACTTAACGGTGAAAAATATATGATTTCCTTTGGGCAGACAGATATTGCTATTTAACAGTTTAAAATACTCGTAGTAATTATCTATACAGTACAGGTTAATGTAAATTGATACTTTCTTGAATCATTTATTTTATTATAGCCGTTTACTCTTTAAATATTATTTTTTATATATTTATTTTTTTAATATGTTGACGTTATTATATGCATATGTAGATTTAAATCTACGAAAAATTGTTTAAGACTGTCTTTTGATTGTCAAATATATTCCTTAATTAAATCAGCGATATAGATGTTTAAATTTTTATTATTTGTATCTTTGGTATGCTTTTCAAATACATACTAGATATATTTATTGAATTATTGATTGTTCTTTCCAAAAAGATTTGTCAATCACTATTCTATTCATATATATTTAGTTCAGTGAACGGTGGTGGGCGTTTAGTTTTTTGTTAAAACTTGTAACTGGCCAAAAATGTAAACTATGTTTAATCTTAGTGGTCATTCCTAAACTACGTAACTCTCAACAGGGGGAAGGAAGGATGGCCATCAACGTCTACATGGCGTTACAAGATGGAGGATGAGTTAATTTTTATTGTTACGTAACACGTTTTCTTCTCAAAAATTGGATAGGAGGTGATTATAAATTGCATTCCTATTTAACAATTTCTGTGCCTGACATAAAGTCACGACCTGGTAATCTGTGATTTTTTAAGCAAAACTAGAACCTAAACAAGTATTGAAATTTTTTTTTTCATGACTTAATGATAATCATATCTTTGTACTTTTATATTTAAAATCATCCAAAATATCTAAATTTGTCTAGAAAACCACGTTTTAAGTTACTTAATCAGTTAATGTGGAAAGTCACGTTAATATTGAAAGGAGGGAGGGGGAGGGTCAAGTTGAATGTCTATATGGTAATACATGGGGGAGGGGGGAGAGTAAAAATGAGTGAAAAAAAACATTATGTGGCTTATGGACGACCTCTTATAGTTGTAGCCAGGATATAAAAAAAATGATTGATGTAATGTTGCTATTACTTACAAAAAAAAACAATATCTATAAGAAAATATCATTTTTTGTAGAACAGTTACTGATATTTTATTTTAAAAAGTGATGAATGTGATTATTTGCCTATACATAGATTTCAGTTGTTACCATAATCTTTCCATCGTAAATATCCACGTGCTTTGTTGCTGAGCGGAATTGGTATACCTTTAAATATACATAAATAGAATTTTCGAAAAGAAAATGATTTGACGATTTTTTAAAAATACAAATCTTTAATTAAATTTAAATATTATATGTGTGTAGATTTTTTTGACCAAAGTGCATAACAAACGTAGACCCTCGTAGTCTTTGGACAAGGCAACGATAAATTTAAGTCAGATGATTTACGAGGCGCCCTGGGGGAGGCTATCTCGCACCGCAGCCAAAGTATCTATCTTCTATTATAGAAAGTCTACCCTACTACTATAATTGAGTGGTATTTGTTAATAAAACTATTCCAAATATTTTATTGCTTACAAAATTTATATTTACATCTACATTCCTTGGTTACTAATCGCATAATAAGATTTATTATAATAATTACAAAAACAACAATATCGTTTGTGTTCCATTCGTGTGGGGAAGATCAAATAGTGTTATTTTGGAAAATATTTTAAGAAAGCAATATTCTATTCACTAATTGTTAATTGACTAAAAAGGAATATTTATTTCCTTCATTAACATTCATCTAATTCCCCTAATTACGAGTAAGAAGAATCATAATTCGACGATACTCGAGAATATTTGCAGTTAACTGTATTATAAATAAACATTTGTAGAAAAAACATTGCAAATAAATGTTTAATCTATCACTCTCTCACTACTCAGCCGCAATTGCGTGCGACATCACATAAATTAACCTTTTTTTCTAACTTTGTTTTTCAACCTTGCTCGTATCGAAAGTACAAATATACATACATCCACCATCTAATAAAATAATTTACTTAAAACAATATACGATAACAAATTTTTATTAATTTTCAATAAATTACGTGAAATTTATTCTAATAGATTTTAAGTGTAAGTTTTTTTTCAATTATTGGACTTAGAAGTATTACTGAAAGCTTTTCACTATTTTATTCCAAACAAAGCATATGAACCAGTATCGTAATTCTGGAATATTTATTTTTCTCTTCTCGAAATTCTTGGTGAAAACCCATTATATTGAAGTAAAAACACCATGTTAATACATTTTTGTAAATAAAATATATAAAATTATGTATTCTTTACCTTGTCAGTAAGACTAATGAAGGTTATTTTTCGTAAAAAGATCAGAATATAAACTCATGTATATGAATAACATTTTTATGGTGCTAAGTGTATTTTCCTGTTTCTGATATTAGTGTTTCCTATTTTTATGTTCAGTAGGCTTGAACAAAAGCAATATTTTTCTAGCCAATTGAATATTTAATAAGGAAAATAAATTATTTTATCCAAACGCGTTGAAATGTAAGCGCTAATGGATATAAAATAAATGTCAAAACCAAAGATTTTGAAAAGATTAGCAATAAAATATTTAGAGATTTTATCAGCAGCGGTAAAGTGCTTATTTTGATTGGTCAATATTATGTGTGTATTTATATTCATTTCAACACAACAAAATTGAATTATTAATATTTTTATTTTCTCTATTTTCTCACACATACGAATATTTATAACATACATAGCATATCGATCGATTTAAATATATTTTAAGGGTATGATGCAGTAAAAAATTTTTGAATTGTAATTTTTCATTTAGATTTTAATTTTATTATCAAAAAATCGTTAAAACTAATTTATTTTTCAAAATTGATCTATTTATTTACTGGAACTATGATGTTTTCTTATAAAATAAATTAGAATATTGAATTATTCTTACTAGCTTAGTTGACAGTGCATTTAACTATAAAGCTGAGAGTCATGCGTATGAATCTTGTAACTGATAATAGTTGTACAGTTATTTATGTGCATTTGAAATCAGGACACGGACTAATTTTTAAATTTAATAATATGAATTTAATATATAATTATAACTTGTCAATTATTAGTTTAAAAAAACTGCAAGGTTATTTTCACATTTTGAAGGTCTATATAATTAGTTTCGAAGTGAATATGATTATATTGGTGGGTCATAAGTCTTATTGAGTACGAGAGTCGCGGATCTCGTGGCTGGTATCATACGAGTACTTATCATTTATTTTTTAGCCAGGAAACGAATTCAAATAGTTAAACTTTTAATAAAAAATAAACGGTATATTGTAAATATCCGATATTTTCTGTTTGTTAATTGATATATAACTCTTAAAAAAATACTATTTTTATAAAGGCTTCGTATAAAAATCTCAAAACAATCTTTACGTTTTAAAGATACGTACGGTTGATTTTTGAGCGGAAATGGATTAATTTAATATTCAAGTCATAAACCAACTTGAGAAAACCAAGGTTCGTTAATGACATCTATTTAGTCACTGTTATTTGTGAAATATAATTTACCACAACCGTTGCTAGTAGAATTTCTTTATGAAGTTTTATCAATATAAAACTATGTATGAAAATCTGTGATGTAAGCTGAAAAAAAATCATTTCATCCTAGTAAAATGTTTAACGTATTTTCAACATTTATAAATATTAATATATTTTTTTAAAGTATTTAATATAACATTTCTTTAATTATAAAGAGTGTCAATATTAAACTGACAGTATTTTTTTAAAATTTGTGATGATGGGCTCCTTTAAATGTGAAAGAAAAACAATTCTATAATACACACTCATATAAAAGTTTTAAAAGTAAATTATTTGGAAAACGAAACATAAAACATTTCATAGATCAACATATACTTCAAATAATATTATTACGTTCTGAAAAATAATAAAAGTTGTATAATGCAACAGATAGAACTTTATACTGTATTATTTTTCACACCTTTCAATAAGCAAATTTTTTATAATATGAAAATATAAGATGATACCGTTAAGAATCATGATATTTACTGCCAAAACTATATTTTTATAAAATTACTCTCAGATAACCGTGGAAACAAAATATATTTTATAAAGTAGGTATTTATTGAGCATGTGTTGTGTATATAATAAATATGCAGGTAGTCTAGAGATTTCAATTAACTATGGTGAACCATTTGATTAAAGTTTTAACCAGTTAGAACTAATCGAAATTAATTTACGATTCTGAGAATAGAACTTCTCTATTATGACAATAGAAATAGAGTATCTCTTGAATAGAAAAGTATGAAATACTATAGGTATTGCAAATATTGTCTTAAGTATGCCGTTTGCATAAAAAATATTTAAATCTTTTAACTCCTCATTGATGAATCATTTTAGCATACGATTTCAACGAAGATATTTTTAATTATTATATTGTTTAATAAACGGAAATACCATTAATATGTAGTGTTTTGATAATAAATAAAGTCGATTGTTTAATATCCTTAAGATTGTTCGAATACTAAATATTGGGCACCATTAATTACTATTGACCCTTCTATTTATGGTAAGTAATTAAATAAAATCACCAATGAAGAAATGTTCAAAACATTTTTTTAACAACAAGTAATTAAATTGTATAATTAAAATATTATTTAAGTTGATATTTTACCAAAACAATGGGAAAATATACAATTTTTAAAACTTCAATGCTATATTTTACATATTTGTATTAATAAAATATGCATGGTTTTTGAAATATAGTACAGAAATCCAAAAGCAAAAATTATATTTCAAATAAGTACTGTATCAATTAATAAAATGTAAAAAAATAAGTAAATATATCGTCTACGTTCTGACAAAAAACACTAACTTGAGAATACTAGGCTTTGAAGTTTTTCAAATGTTTGGAATGGCATATCTCGTGAGTCTAATAACTAATAAAAAAAAAACAACTTTAAAATAAAGAGTGTTTATTTAAGAATAATGTTAAAATGAAAAATATTGTCATATTTTATCTTTAGTGTACTATTTTCTTAGTTGTTCAAAAAAAACGAGCTAGTGTTTTTTGCCAGAACACATTTAGTATATTCCAAAGGTATTGATTAAACTAAGTGTATTAGTGTTTTCTGCCAGGACAAAAATATCAATATACTAAACCCATTGTCATTATTTTAGAGAACAATTTAAGTTGGTCAAACAAATCATACTTTTTTTATATATTCATTTATTAAATTAAGAGAAATAATAGATAGATACTGCATAAGTATATTCTTACAGAGCCCAGAGATTCACACATATGACAAAATAAAGGCAAGTAGAAATTTAAATAGTTGTAATTTAATAATAATATCTTTTTTAACCATATGCGCTCCGAAACGAAGCATATAAATTTCCAACGTATGAAGATTATTTTTCAAGAGTTTTTTTACGAGTAATAATTGTCATCTTGATATTTCTAAATTATTCTTCTTTCAACCATATCCGCTCCGAATCGAAGTATATGGATCTTCATACTTTGAAGACTATTTTGAGAGATTTTTTGTATTTTACAAGTAATAATTATCAGTTTTTAGCTCAACCAATTTGGTCCGTGTTCTGGTTTTAAATGCACATGAAAAAACCTTTCAAACCTACTTAGAGAATGTTATTGATAATAATAATAAAAATTAAAACAAGTTTTAATATAATCGTTTTAAAATTTTAAAAAAATGTTAACTGTTTATATAAAATTGCATTGCAAATCATATTTCTCTTCATTATTTAAATAAAATTCAGTAGGTGCTGGTAAAGTGTTTATCACTAAAGATGAACTTTGCAAATTTTCATACCTGGCATGAAGTTCACATGGAATGATTTTCTTATTGCAGATATTAAGGACTATTTATTTTTTCTTGTGATATAGTTTTACATGACACTCATTTCGAGTTAGTTAGTTAGCTACATAGATATAGGTTTTCGCATATGATATAGTAATGACACTTGCGAGAATAGTATTTGGAGTAAGTACTAACTTCTAAAGTTATAACGTCAATAGTGGTGATGACAGAGTTTTCATTTGTGAATGCATTTTTTGTTAACATGTTTTATTTAACGGAACATGGGAGCCTCTCTTTGGACTTTGGACATTACCGAAACCACGTAGGTCATCTTTATAATTTAATGCTCTATACTTTAAAGCACAGACCTCCGCTTTAATGCATCGATGATTAGTATTGAAAATGTATAATGTCACCATAAAAATGTGATTTATTCTTACTTTGATATTTATTTAATTTTTTAAACGCAATAAAATTTAACATCACTTCTATGAGATTTTTTATGTAAAACGTTTGAGTACTCTATTTTGAATAACTATACTATACTCGTATTTCTTAAAATAAAATCTTTTTCCATCTACATGGTTCTAGTTGCCAGTAAATTTGACACATATTTTTTTCCGTTGTTGAATGTAATTACACGACTGTAATTATATTTGCAACTCTAGCAATCAACTTACTGGAGTACTTGGGTATTTCTGGACATACTTTTTACATTGTTTGAAGTCTTTATTGTCTTATTTTTTAGAATAATTAAATCATAACATTAATAAAATATGTATCCAATGATAAAATTATGACTTTTAAGAAATAATATGTTTTAAAACAAATATATTTTGGAGTTAGAAACCTACCTCTCTCATGAACAGCAGAATTATGCTGTTTGCATAAACTTTTTAATGCGTGTTTTGTACAAATGTTTTATACATTAACTTGTAGTCGGTAATGACAATAAAATAATGAATATATAAAAGAATTATGATTTTTAAAAGCAATATCCAGTTGTAAATTACACTCTGACAATTTGTTAGATTCGGTTATTTTGCAGACCAAAAGACACTAAGTCACTTGCTAGTATAATGAATAAGGAAAAATGTTGTCTGGAAGAAAATACTAAATCAATTTAGTGGTTAGACTACATTTTGTAATTTTTCATTTAGTTTGTACAATACTAGTTATAGTAAAAGTACATTTTTTTTAAAATTAGTTTGTTTTACCAGACTGTAAAGATTGAAATAAGGAACACTTTGGTATAACTAACTCGGTTTTGAGTTAGTGTTTTCTGACAAAACAGAGACGATATATTGTATGTATGTCGCCCTCGTTAGGCTACTAGATAGCGCATATGCTTGGAAAGCGAAGATCACGGGCTTAAGGCTCGTGCTGTTTCCAAAGTTTTTCAAATATTTATTGATTTGTATTGTAGCCAGGACACAAATCCGAAACGGTTGAGCTAACAAGTAATAATTATTACTCGTAAAAAAACTGTCAAAAGCGTCATAACATTGTGAAGATCCATATCTGTATATATAAGTATGTATAGAGTTATCCAGAATGTGAAATAATATATCTGTAACCAAAAGGTAAATTTAAAATGGTTTATTTTATCAATCACTTGCTACATACATATAAAAATATAATATACTAAAATATGCAAAATTTTAATGTTATAAAATTGATATGTTTAATAAAATCACCCTATTTAAAGCCCTCTATGTATATTTTTGGAATAAATGTTTCAGTATTTTTGAGAGTATATATTTCAAAAGATTCCGTCAGAAGAAAAATTTAAAAATAAATTTTCAGCCTTCCTCTATTGTGAGCTTGAGAAAAAAATCGTTCGGGCATAAAAATATTTTAATTTAAATTTATGCCAATTTAATCGAAAAATTCCACGGCGTCGGCGTCAGAGGCATAAAATAAAATACGTAATGTCTCAATGAGAAAAAACTCTGTAATGTAGCCTCGCACACAAACATGAATTAATATATTTTGCAAGGCAGCAAAAAAGCAAAATTCGTATCGTCAATATTACGAACGTGTCGTTTCCGACCACTCTCCTCTTCTCATATTTTCAGCATACCTAATAAAGAGGACACTGAGGTGGAACATTGATAGAGATATATACGTATCTGGGGGATATTTTGTATACTAGTAAGTGGGTGTTTCCGTGATAATGAGCGATTGGAAACCATAATTAAATACTCAAACAATGATGTTTAAATTTCATAATATTTACGTATTTAATAAATTCAACGTTGTAAAATTCTCATTTATTTAATTCACTATGTTTTTTTACTTAGTAATTATAAATTAAACCTGTTTAGGCAAATGAGCTTAAACCTTAGTTTTTTGAAAAGTGCTTTTATTTGAGAATCACAATATACACAACTAAATATATATTATTTAAATACTTTAGGACAAAAATACTGAATTGTTATTAAAATTCAGCTTTTGGTTTTAAAAAAAGAACGACCTACTACGTTTCTATGGAAAGGAAAAAAGCATTAACCGTTAATTCTAATGATGTTTATTTAATAACTTTTTAAATTACCACATCAGGAAAATAAAACACAAATTTATTGGTCATCATGTACTTCAAATTTGTGTTAATCATTAAAAAATGTGTGCCTCCTGTAAAATTAGTTCTATGAGGATTTATTGCTTTCACCTAAACACTAACACAAGCTTTCATTAAACTATTGTATTTACAAGGTTCTTGGCCTGAGAATGATTGACTGCGATTTTCAGTTAAAAAATGATTTTATTTTTCTACGTGATCTCCCTTGAATTCAACACATTTAGTCCAGCGCTTCTCCAACATCAGTATTCCTTCCCGGAAATGAGAGTCTGGAAAGC